>CM067372.1:38290493-38540493 GCA_034401795.1 Chaetoderma sp. LZ-2023a | reverse complement strand
GCCTGCAAATGGACATTTAATAAGCAAATATTTTAAATTTTTGATCAAATTTAGTCATTAAATGGTTGAAGAACATATCTGACATAAGTGTTTTCTGTTATTAGCACTTACAGAGCAGTTGAAGCACTCAGCATGATAATTATGGTTCATAGCCTCCACCCATCGATCGCCGGGCTCAATTGCATAGCCACAGCCTACGCACTGTGTTTGGTACATCTTCTTCCAGTCTGTGGTGGGGATGGGGAAGAATCAAATAAAACATTGAAATCACTATGAAATAACGAAATATGTGTATGTATACGTGGACGTGTTATGTGTGACACACTTTCCTGTCACATTTCACACATTGTTACAAATAAATTTCTAAGGGCAGTATAGTCAAAGGTTACTGCCACATTTTAGTTGTGACTCACAAATAGTACAAGTTAAATATTCAAAATTTCTAGCAAAGTTGCCACAGTCGCAACTATAGCGCATTGCATGTGTTAATTCTGTGGTTAGAAAGCGAAACTGATGCATCACTTAATCTCTACACTTTTAGTCATCCCATTAATGGTCATATGAGCCACAAAGGCGTCTGTAGGGATTTTGAGAAATGTCCATTTGCAGGCCAAGTGAAGATTAGTTTTGAAAATTTACATACTACTGAAATGACTCAAAATCAAGCCAATCATTTCAGTGGCAGAATTAAAAAAAATACTCTTATCTTGGCCCGCAAATGGACATTCCTCAACACAGCAGAGGCCGGCTTGACCATTCATTAACAGTCTTCCTGGCGAGCTTTTGCAGACCACATTTACCATGGAATTTAACACTGGATATGCTGAATATGTTGAAAACAATTTGACTGAAAGTTGTTGGTGGCTAAGCCACGAACAACTTTCAGTCAACTTGCGTTCAAAATAGTCACCAGTTCCAAAGTTATTGGCCATTGAAATTATTGTTTGGTGGCTTATAACAGTTAGACAGTTAAAGGTTTAACCCTTTTATCCCTCATATCAGCCAAAAACGGCTCCTGCAGTGGTCTTGCGAAATGTCGATTAGCAGACCAAGAGAAGACTATTTTTGAAAACTTATCAATGGAATGACTGGCTCGATAACCAAGCCAGTCGTTCCATTGATAAATTTTCAAAAATAATCTCTTGGTCTGCAAATCAACATTTTCTACAAAAAGAATCAAAATTTTCTTGAATAAATTTGAGTGTTATAGTATTAAGAGACTGTTGTAAGACCACATTAGGTCAGAGTGTGTGATTACTGGTAACTATTGTGCTTGAATGTTAAACACACAAGAGCTGAATTTTCGGTACATACCATCCTCGCAGTAAGGGTTTCCATCCTCCACATGGAACTTTGTGCCAGAAATAGGCTTCTTACATTGAATACACAGGAAGCAACCAGGGTGCCAGTCCTTGTCTAAAGCCTTCACACAAGCCTACAGAAAGAACAATTATATGTACATGTAAGTTCACTAATCCAGCGTAGATAGTTAACGACATTACAAGCCTCAACCTATTCAAGTACACCTACAATCATGTTTGTCTCCCCTTTGTCTTAGTATCCTTACGATCAGGAAGTTGGTACCAGTGACCATTTCTGAACTGGTGGCTGGGATAAAGTAACCAGTGTCATTGAAACGGTAATGACTTCAACAGGAGCTATCATTACATACCATATAGCTTACCTACATACATATTGTTGCAGAATCTTGTATGCTATCCAAACTGCCATGGACTGAATATTTAGTGAAAATAATTTTTAACCTCCTTGTAAAGTGCTATCTATGGTAAGCTTTCTTTGTAACTACATGAATAACGAGATTATTACTGACGCCGCTGAATATGTGGCGTAAGTATTGCTAGAGAGTATAGCTAATATCGTGAAGGTTCAGGTCAAATATCTAGGTAACGTGGTCAGTAAGTGCATAGCAATATGTACTATTCAGAGAGAATAACAATCATTATACCTAACATTACAGCTGTCACCTGATCTTTTAATTAATAAAATAGACCTTGATAAAGCTACTCAATGACATACATGCAACCGTTCTCCAATCACAGGGTCTTTAACTACAAGTTAACACTTAAGCCAACCAAAGAGGGCCGATGCTGTGGCCTGGAGAAATATCCATTTGCAGACTAAGAGAACTGTTTTTCAGAATTTACCACTGGAATACCTGGCTCTATAATCGAGCCAGTTATTTGAGTGGTACATAGTCTCCGCTTAGTCTGCAAATGAAAACTTTCTGTGGAATAATAATAATTTTCTTGAACAAATTTTAAGGTTCAAGGATTAAATCAATAAGACATATAATAATAATATATACAGCTCCTACAAGAACAAAATTATGTAGTCTCATTGTATATTTATATTACACACTATACTACCAGAGTTCCCACCAGTTTATCAGTACGAAATTCCCTGAGTTTTAACTGATATTTCCGTGAGAAATTTCTAAAATTCCATGTGAAATATTTTCGATTTAACGAGGTTGCTGACTTTGAGTTGGTTGCCGCAAAGCAACTAAGATACTGACAATATATAATACAAGAGTGGTAGTGCCTGCTTTACAGTGAATGGACACAACTAAGTGCAAGACTCATCTACGGCAAACTGGAAAAATTTAAAAACCTACATTTCTAGGTCACTATCAAATCCCTAATTTCCCCCTGATTTTTGGTATCTTTTCCCAATTCCCTGACTTTTTCCCAACTGGAAAATGAACTCATTTTCAAGATTTACTCTGATTTCTATAGTGGCTATGAAGCCTGTAGTGCGTATGCCATGCTCAGATAAATATTATAATCAAAAACATGATTCTAATGTGTTTTCGATCATAATCAATCATCTATCAATCACTAATATGTTCTACATTTCAGCCATACCCCAACAACTTTTCCTCCACACTTGTTGCAGTGAGGTGCAAAATACATTTCATAGTCACGCTCGCAGTAAATGAAGCCTCCTTCTTCCACAAAGCCGATATCTAGGAGCTTTGTGCCACAGCGTGCATTGGCACAGACGAAATGATCTGGACACCATGTTTTTCCCATAGCCATTACAAATGGACCCCTGTAAAGACAAGTTATTGTCATACTTTTACCAGACTCATACAAATTAAAGACCAAGATACTGTAAACTTGTTTGTAAATGAACACTAGTTGTCTTTAATTCAATTTGAAAGTTTAAAATTTTGACATCACAGTAGTAAGGGTTAACAAGAACATAACGCGTAACCTAATACATAATGGGCCAAGCCGCCAAAGACTGGCCTCTCAAGTCATCTTGAAGAATGTCCATTTGCAGGATAAGACTATCTTTCAAAACTTACCACTAGACAGAGCCAGCAGTACCAGTGGCACATTTTGAAGTCTTCTACACTACAAACAGATATTCAATAAGTAGGTAAATAGTTTGATTTTCTTGAACAATTTTGATGGCTAAAGGGTTAAAAATAATAAAGATTAAAGGACAAGTCGCAGATATAGAAAGCATATATATACTATTACATCTATACTGAGCAATACATATGGAGTGACGCAACATTATAGAGGTCTGAGCTATGCCCCGCCAATCATTATCTAAGTTCCACCCACATTTTGCCCTGTTGGAATCGATCGATCGATCCCTGAACTGCCCGCCTATTAATTTCCAGAAAACTATACAGGAAAGCTGTTGAATATTTTGAAACTAATTTGACCTATGACAGCAACACCGCCCAGTCAAATTACTTTCAAAATATTCAAGAGCATGTTTATTAAATAGTAGCTATACAATTCGCACAACAATGTTTAGTTCGTCATCAATTAAGGGTTTGTCATGAACTTATCTGCGTCATTCATGAGGTCATTGATTATGACATCAGCATACATGTCACGTAGTTGATTATGATGTCATATGATGGATGTATAAATCGGAAAAGTTGATTCCTGAGCAATATATCTCATGAGTGACAGACACAATGCATAAACTGCGGCTCACTCTTAATCCTTTAACACGTACCACACTGATGTTAGATTTTTAAATTTTCAAATTAAATTAAAAGATGAACTGGTGTACTTTTTCCACCAAAATTGTTTAAAAATGTACACCAGATTCTTTGCAATTGACATGGTAAAAGATAGAATATTGACATCAGAGTGATAAGGGTTAACTGTCAAGTTGGCTAAAAAACCTCTGCAGTGGTAGCGAGAAATTTCTATTTGTAGGTCAACAGAAATTATTTTTGAAAATTTATCAATTTGGAATAACTGACTAGATAATCGAGCCAGTCATTGTAATGGTAAATTTTCAAAAATTGTCCTCTCTTCGCCTGAAAATGAACAAAATCGCTAAGCAAAATATTGAATCTTCTTGACAAATCTGAACCCTTAAAGAGCTCAGGTGCCATTACCATGCCATTCTCCTTTTCAGGTGTGTAAATAGATATTAATTACATACCTGTATTCGCCATGCACACCCCTTTTCAATGTTTGTTGCTATAACAAGTCAGCTGGAGCCTGATATACCCACCCAACCCAACCAGAGTACACCCACAACATGATTGTTTTCTAATACCATTCATACAGTAAAAATGAATGCCTATCTGGTAGATACCCGAGTAGTCATTGCTCTTTAACATGGTTTCAGGTTTTGGGAACATATGTACCAATATTCTATGTTTTTTGCACCCCACGAATTTTCTCTCACAAACTGTAGGAGCTGCAATGACAAGAGTTTCAGCGACAGATGTAGGCATGGATGAAGGATGTTTTAACATTAAGATCTTTGAGTGGGGTACAATCATCCAGTCAAGTTTCAAACAATTGTCTCTCAAACTCTAGGAGTTGCAGCGAGAAGATATTCGGGATGTACGGATGGGGGAGAAAAACATGATTTCACCGCTACATGTAGTGAGAGCGTAAAATTCTCTTAGATTGTGTTAATATTATCTAACCATTTACCTAATGGGGCCTCCACAAGAAGCACAGATTGGGATTCTTGCCTGGCTACCGCTCTGAGTGAACACAGCATCACCTTTCTGGCCACGCTTCGCTCCTACACCTGTCGGAACAGTTGGCCCGCCTGGGGCATGTCCAGGACCTGGTGGAGGTGGGAACTTGACACCACCAGGAGCCTGTCCTCCACCACCTGGTGATTGCCATGGTCGTGCAGTTAGGTTAGTCGATGCTGGAGGAGCAGGGGGTGGGGGAGCTCTCCCTCCTGCATGCGCTGGTTGCTGTCCCCACACAGGAGCAGGCTGTGGAGCTAAATAGAAACACACACTATGAGTGACCATGAAGATATAACAGCAAGTATTGTAAGAGGATAGCCACCATGAATTATTAATACATGCTTAACACTTAACACTCTAATGTCAGTTTTTTATTTTCAAATTAAATTAATAGAGGAACTGGTGTGCATTTTGCAACAAATTTGGTGGAAGATGGTGCCGTCGCAGACACAAATATCAGCCACCAAAATTGTTGGAAAATGCACACCAGTTTCCTTGCTACTGACGCTGTAAAAGATAGAATATTGACATCGGAGTGGTATGTGTTAACTACTTTTATTGAATTTATTAATTCTAATAATAGTTACTGATCTAATTATTTATTTATTTAAATCAAATAAATAAGATTAATTAAATAAATAAATTAATACCACTTTAAACAACACGATTGCAGTTAAATGACGGCAATTCATGGCGATGTCTTAATTATGATAGAGCTGTAGAGCTAAGCACTTACTAGATGGGCCTTTCCCATGACCATGGCCGGGATCACTGAATGAACAAAACAAAATTACTTAATTAATGGAACAACGGAGGTTAATTATCGCAATAGAATTAAACTAAAAACATTTCAAGTAATCACTGGAATTATCTAATTAAAAAATTGAAATATGAAATAATTGTTTTATTATTATTTTTATTATTTCCATGCAGTTATCATGGCCAGCAATAGGTCAATCATAGTGTCTTACAAGCATCAGCAAAACATGGTTATATTAATAACATCTGAGCAATACACATTTTGAACAATATTACAGACTGATATTGAATTGCCTTTAAAACCCACCCACACCTCACTAAAACCAGGATGATACACTTAACTGAACATTACATTAGTGCAAGATGAACTATATCTCTGAGAGATTACTAAACAATCAATGCTCAGACTTATATATGAATAATGCTATGAATAATTATAGGAGCATATTAGTTTTCTATCGAATGCACTGCAGATAACATAAAATAGATCTCTGACAGGAAAAATTACTAAGGCCTACACAAGCAGCAAAAATTAAGTGTATTATCGCAGCAGACAACAAAAAGTCCACATCAGAACATGCAGATCAATCAACAATATAACTCAAGAGTATATGAAGTCGCACATGCTATGCATTACTCATGGCTATGAACAAGTGTAAATACTTCTACATCCTACTGTGGACATGGTCACAACACAATGGAGGGATCCATATCTATCTCTACCTCGTCCATTTCTACCCGAGTTCCGTCCACTTTGTACATGCATTCAAATCGATTTTATTCCTTTGAATCCTTAATTACCAGAATCCCAATTTCAAGATAACTACATGTATACAGGTAAGCTGTCTTATCTGGACATTCCTCAGGACCACTGTAGAGGCCAGTTTCACCCATCTTGACAATTAAGAATCTCCCCCACCCCCTGCACCATCCCCTCTGCCCCACCCCCTAAATGAAGTGTCCACAACATTTGGTCCTGACTGTATATACCTCATCGAGATCAAACTTGCTTTTTGTTAAAAATCCATATCCAATAATGCTTTGGTAAAAAACACTGTCCCTTATCCATATACGTCAGATAGACATAAACAATATACTAGAAAATCCTATTCTCATGACACAAGCTAGAAGAACCCAGGTAAGAATACTGACATGATGACTTCAGCCGCAACACAAAATGTCTCTCAACTTACTTATCTAATTTGTCCTGAAGCAACTTAAATGATTTGGAATGTGTGGGTTTAGCTTCGACTGGCGACTCGAGATTCTTTGGATCAGAATTTTGACGTTCATGTACCAGCTTGTACGTTTCTGATAGGCTGTATTTTCTTCCTCCATGTTCATCTCGTTCTGACGACGACGCATGTGAACTATTACGCCGCCTGGTTAGTCAACATAAATTAAAACATGCAGGGACAAACTCATGCACAACTTGCCGCCTCATGGACCTTTCCAGCTATAGCTATGCCCCGCCCATCTCTATCTCAGCTCCACCCCACAACACGCTCATGTTGGGATCGATCGATATCTGAACTCCCTGACTATCAATTTCCAGAAAACTATGCAGATAAGCTGTTGAATATTTTGAAACTAATTCGACTGAGTGGGCAGCAACAGCGCCCAGTCAAATTAGTTTCAAAATATTCACCAGCATGTTTATTAAATAGCAAAGACATACAATTCGTACATGTCGGAAAATTAAGCGTTAAAGATGGACATGTCACTTATGGTTATGATGTCATATGATGGAAGGATAAACTGGAAAGGTGAATTCAGTACAGCAAGCTAGGTAGAAATCGTAAATTATTAAATCAGGGTTAATTTAATCAATATCTTGAAAACATGCCCATGTATTTGAAAATTAAGCTAGACACAGACACATTTATAATCTCATTACTTATGTCATTAATGTTTTTAAAAGATAAACTGCACAAATAATCACATAATGAACAATGACATCATGCTTGAGTGAACAGCAAACTTGAGCATATTATTAGCTTAATTTAACACAGCAAATTACAATAACCTGCTTTGTACCTCTTCCATGGGACATTATAAGGTGGGGCATCTGAAGTATGAAGAAAGTACAGAAAATATCACTGACCAATGAGTGGACAATCAATTATCATTAATAGTTATCTATTGTAAATACTACCTACAGCATTATACATACATGTATGTACATTGTTGATTGCATAGTGTGTGTGTGTGCTTCAAGTAACATTAACCAAGCATCCAAGTACAGTACAAAATATGCATCTATAGTGAATGCAAGGGATTAAAGCCATTCTCATCTCATCTCAAATGTTGTATTGTACTGATAGGTTATGGGTTATAGATCCCATATCATTCATAGCCTGTCACATTCCTTTACCTGTATCACAATTATCTGCTTTGTAATATCACTGATATTTTGTATACTCAAGTGCCAATGCATTGCATTCTTTATAAGGTTAAAATCATCTTGCTGAATATGTTGAAGTTA
Organism: Chaetoderma sp. LZ-2023a; assembly: GCA_034401795.1. Lineage (NCBI taxonomy): Eukaryota > Metazoa > Mollusca > Caudofoveata > Chaetodermatida > Chaetodermatidae > Chaetoderma > Chaetoderma sp. LZ-2023a. The sequence goes on along the minus strand of CM067372.1, from coordinate 38,532,256 downwards.
ATTTGATTGGTAATTGTTGCTGCATATGGCAGCAACAACTTCCAGTTACATTAGTTTCGAAATATTCATCAGCTTGCCTGTATGGTTGCGTTTATATCACATTGCCAAACTATTTGTGGCACCGCTATGACTGAGCGCATAGACTGAGGCAGATATGAGATTTTTTCTGATTGGTTGAAAAGTAAAACATGACGGCCATGATAGGCTGTAGAAATGTATCACCATTTAGCTACTCAAGCCTGAATAGCTTTCTTTAGCGGCATGATAACAAGCTTAATATTCTGTATAGTTTACAAGTGGCGTGTTAGATCACTTGGATAACTATTATGATATGAAGTTAGTTCTCCTTTAAAGCATAAGATGATCCAGTTGATTTTTGTATGGTCAAGATGACCATGACCTTTGACCTTGTGCCTGGAAATGCCAAGGAGCCTTAGTTTGTGCCCAATCCTGCACAGGTATAATGCCTATAATGACGTTTCACAATACTTATCAAAAACACCTGGAGTTACCGAGCAAAAGTTAATGTTCTTTTACCACAGTAGTTGTGACCTAGACTTTTTTTAGACTTGAAATTCTGATGGTACTAGTCTCCCCATCACCCTAAGCAAATATCTATGAACTGGTCACAACTTGACCGTAGTAGCGGGTAATTTCCGCACCCATGATATCATGACTCACGTATTGACCTCCTTAACATGAATGTGGTGAATCTCTATGCTGGGTAGACATGTATTCTAGCTTGATTCCTGTACACGATATATAGGACCTCAATTACCTTTGCAAATATTACATTTTTTAAACTTAAAAGCGTATTTTAAAGTGCGAAGATTAATTTTTTGTACTAGTCTGTGGGCTGATTATTGTTTGGGTATGTTCTGTACTTGGATACATGGGCGTGGTAAATCAGTAGAGTAAGTCAATTACCCATTACTATCACTGATGCCATTAGTCGGTGACTGGTTGCTAGTAGTTCGTGTTTGTACCGAGCTCTTCAGACTATCCGTTGAATATAAGCCAATAGGATTGTTGTACTGTCGCGTGACTGCTGCCTGAACGGTTACAGGTGAATGTGCCCTTTCAACGCTGGAGGGTGAGTCAGTGGATAAAGGTTTAAGAGCTTCTACTGGTACTGAAAACAATGTTTGTTACTACAACAGTGACACTCATGCATACTTAATGGTGGCTTCGTGATATCACTCATCAACACGCGTCATAGCGTGTACATACACTAGATATTGTGAATATTCTTTATTATATTAACCCTTTAGTCTTCAAATATGTTCAACAAAATTTAAACTTTCTCATAGAAAATGTCCATTTGCAGACAAAGAGAACTTTTTTGAAAATTTACCACTGGAATGACTGGCTTGGATATCAAGCCAGTCATTCCAGTGATAAATTTTCAAAAATAGTCGTTTCTTGGTCTGCAATTGGATATTTCTCAAGACCTCTGCACAAGCCATATTTAGCTGACATGAGTGTTAAAGGGATAAATAGTAACTGTCTTAATGGCCGTACTGCTCCTGTGCACTAGACTGACGTACAATAGAGTGAATGATTACATAACACCATAGTATGTCATCCTCCTCTCCGCCATCTCTGTTAACTGGCCGATGGAGGGATCTGATCTGTCACTCAAGCATCTGACATCATAATCAAATACATCACATGTTAGCTGATGTCACACTCAAAATGACGTATAGATCTGTCTTGAAAGTTGAGTCTGTCACGAAGTGTGCGAATAGTATGAATTTACAAATTAATAAACATTTCATTGAATTTGACTGGGATAGTGACTGGGATTGGCAGCAACAGTCGCCAGTCAAATTAGTTTCAAAATATTCAACATCGTAAGTGCATAGTTACCTTCACTATCAAGGTGCCTGATCAATTGGTCAAGAAAGATACTGTCTTGAGTTATTGGACAGAAACCTATTTTCAAGATGGCCAATGGATGACCATCTCAAATTTCAAATCCTGCCTGATTTTAATAGAGCTCATCTGCCATAGCACAACAAATGGATTTCTAAAGGTTTGAGTTAATTAGTCAAAGCTAGTGAGCAAAGTTTTACATATACTAAATTTCATATATGCGTACTTGGGGAACATAATGGATTTCGCATCTGGACAAATCTATATTTTGATCGGGATCCTTGATGTGCTATGGTCAACAGGTTTTTGATCAATCGGACAAAACAGAGTGCTATCAACGCTCACCAATTTTCAATAGCTTTTTTAAACAAATTTTATTTTTCAACCGGACCAATTGTGATAGGAGTGCTCCAAGAACACAAACCAATTTTTTCCAAAAGTTATGTAAAGTTAGCGAGTTATGCTCAGAAACTGATTTTCAAAATGATTGCTTGGCAGCCATATTGGATTTTATATTCAGACCAATTTTGATAGGTATTTTCCCTATTACCATAAATCGATTTCCAAATCATTCGGTTACCACTACAGAGTTAACAGAGAGAGATTTAAATTTCTGAGATAGCCATCTGGCATCCATATATTTGATTTTATGTCCAAACAAATTTCCCACATCTAAGTGGTTTACAAAATTAAATCTGTCAAAAAGCACTTGTTTTACCAGCAAAATAGCTTTGAAATATTATTTAGTTCAGGATTATTCATCCTGCCAAAGCTAATGGGTTTGAGATAAGCTCATTCCTCAAATTAATTTTTAAAGATTATAAATCTACAACACACTGACAAATCAAAATCGTGAAATACATGAACAATTTCAGGATGTAATATTAAAAATTTAGGTTCAATGTTTGCATAACAATAAATAAAGCTTCTTCAAATGTTAAATTTTCATGCAGATAGAAAAATGTATTATGTTTGCAAAAGTATCAAAACGCCTTATTCTGGTTAATTTTTAGCGCTAAAATGTGATCATAATATATTATTGGACAATATGTGAGCAAAATGCATGAAATAATGTCCTAGAAAATATGTGATTTATATGTGAATACACCAAGCTAGAGTGATGATAGTATGTGCTGACTAGATTATGCAAACCATACAAGGTACGCTTGACCATTATCTTATATCCCTCTAATCTCTCCTGCAATATTCATAACTGAATAGATCAAAATAATCAAAAGCTGGCCATAAATTAGAGTGACCACAATTTTGACTGACCCATGGAATCTGACCATTGCAATCTTCTTTCTCTTGTTCTGCATTATTCCTTGTATCAAATAGAAATTCAGTTTACCTCGATGTAGCCTGTGATCGATTTTAAGTTATATTTCTAATCATAATGAGTCGTGGAGCTTTGTTTGAAAGAGAGTATATGAAGGTCAGTTTGACCTATAAGCAGCCTCATATACAGTACATCCCTGGTCAATAAGTGTGGCATTGCTGATGATAGGATTAACACTAGGCATGTGGTGTGTCTGGACCATGTACAACTGGGCAGTGTCAAAAGAGCCAGTCATTACAGTGATAAATAGAAAAAAATTATCTTCTCTTGGCCTGCAAATGGACCGTAACTAAGCGAAAATGTTGCTTTTCTTAACAAACGTTGACAAGTAGAGTTAACGAAGGAAGTACATTCGCATTACTGTGTGCTAATACACTTTTTTGCGTACTGCTGTCATACAAGTCTGAATCATGATGAATACTGATCTTTAATAGCAACCTTCAACCTTTCATGGAGGATCGTCAAGGAAAAACAAGAAATCATATTTCCGATCTATTTCTAAGTAGCAACTACATGTAGGCCAAATATATTCAAACTGAAGTACTCCATTTAGCAGTTACTTAAGTTTTAAGACACTTAATCCACTAATCTAATTCCTTATTGGAACAATAAATAAAGATGGTGTGAAGCACCTAATGAATGAGCAATAATACAACCTGTATGATATTTTTTATATCAAATTTCTAACAATTGACAAACAAACAAAACAAATAACATAACAACATTCCAAACATTCCGAGAGTGGCAGTCACACAGGAGCTGAATGACACAGCATGGCCATTAAATGTAACAATAACAGAACCAATAGTGTTACAGATTAACAGTGTGAGCAAGGGGCACGGTTACCTCCATACAGCTGGTAAAATTCAGACAAACTATAAACAGCTGAAATAGAAAGTTATTAAAACAAGCAAACTAATATCAATCAAACAGTTGTTCAGGATTGCATAAATAGGCCCACATCGCCTCTCCTTTCTGCCATAGGTCTTCCCACTTTATCGCACCTTTCTTTTATGAGTTACCCACCGTACTTTCCTTTCTTCCATGAGTCTGCCGACCTCACCCACCCCCACTCCTTTCTTCCATGAGTCTGCCGACCTCACCCACCCCCACTTCTTTCTTCCATGAGTCTGCCGACCTCACCCACCCCCACATCTTTCTGCCTGGTGATTCTACCTACCTCACCACAGCTTTCCACCCTGAGTTTACCCACCCAATATTTTTCTAGGAATCAGATCTTCACTGAACTAATGACCAGAAGAACTTAGTATGAATTCATCAAACAGATGTTTACTGCTTTGACAAAATATGTAAACCTTTGTAAAGTTTACATCATAAACATGATAAGGGGTAGATGACTAAACGCCCATAATCATAGTAATACTAGTAACATATAATTTCATCGAGATTATTAGGGACTGTAACATTGAATCCTTTATCTAGAGAACAGCATCTAGGCCACTGAATTCACGGAATTTATTAATATGATATTAGCTAGGAATTATTAGGATATTTTACATCTTTTCATTCCAAAAGTCCTATTCAATTTGTGATAATATTACAGGAGTTAACTCCCTTACCCTGGCCACCGTCCATCATATTTTTAAGTCGATTGAAAGAGCCAGACTGTGTGTGTTGGCCATCATCGTATGCAGGCTGATAACTTGGACCACTAATAACACAAAATAGTAAGTCTTCATATTATTAACTTTATTTATTATGGAACTTGATGTAGATAGAATTTTAACATACAGATTTGTGGTGTGAATATGATGATGATAGTCGCAGACATTGTCAATGAATAAACGTTACAAACCAATACATTTCAAACAGAGGAATCCAGTTTTAGCTATGCCCCACCCATTTTTATCCCAACTTCACACACACTCTTCGACCGTGTTGGGATCGATCGATCCCTGAACTCCCTGACTATCAATTTCCAGAAAACTATACAGGTAAGCTGTTGAATATTTTGCAGCAACAGCATCCAGTCAAATTAGTTTCAAACTATTCAACCGCATGTTTATTAAATCGTAAAGACATACAATTTGTACAACTGTTAGTCCATTACCAATTAAGCATTTGTAACAAACTTAGCTCCGTTATTCATGGCATACCTGATTATGATGTCATCCTACACATTACATAGTTGATTATGACATCATAAGATAGAGGGATAAACTGGAATTCCCTATTGCATTCACCAAATATCAATAATATACTACAATGTGAATAGTTATAGTTATAATGGATGGATGCCATATCCATGTTTTCATGGCAATGTGGTCTAAACACCTATGACATGCGTACCTGTTCATGGATAGTCCTTGTGTGAGGCGATTAGTTAAGTTATCTACGGGGGCTGCGGAGGATGCGCCGAATGGTTTTGCTGAAGCATTGTAATTCTGAGGAAAAAAACCACAGGTGTATTAAAAATCAAGGTCATAAGAGTTTGATGGAAAAAATTTTCATTTCACAATCTTAGTCTGTATCAAGTTTTTACTCTATAAGGGTCAAGCCGTTTAAACCAAGCCGGCCAAAAACGGCCTCTGCAGTTAGTCCTGAAGAATATCGAAGAATGTCCACGAAGACTATTCTTTGAAACTTATCACTGGAATGACTGGCTCGATCAGTGATAAATCTTCAAAAATAGTCTATTAGCCTGCAAAAGGCCAATTCAATAAGCAAATATTTAGATTTGCTTTAACAAATTTGACCATTAACCCGTTAACACTCAAATCAGCCCAAAACACCTTCTACAGCGGTCTTGAGATAGGTTCATTTGCAGAACAAGAGAATACAATCTTTGAAAATTTGCATCTGCAATGACTGGCTCGATAACTGAGCCAGTCATTCGTGGTAAGTTTCCAAAAATAGGGTTTGGAAATGGACATTTCCAAAAAGCACTGTAGAAGCCATTTTTGGCTGATTTGAGCGTTAAATTTTCTTGAACCTTTCTTGAACAAATTTATGGCTTAAAGATTGAATGGTTATTAATGTAAATACTAGAGCTTTGTAGTCTCCATAATCAATACTCACACACAGTTCTTAAACTGTCTGACTGCCGAGTTTTTGCCGACGACATCTTCTAAGGGCTATATCTCTGGACCTGCTGAATATTTTGAAAACAATTTGACTGAAAGTTGTTGGTGGCTAAGCCACCAACAACTTTCAGTCAAATAGTTAAAAAAAATATTCAGCAACTCAGGAGTTTTTGCTTATTGAAATTGTTATTCGGTGGCTTGTAGTGGTGAGACACTTAATAATTTTACAATCTTAATAAATTGTTAACTGCCTGACTGCAGCAAGTCACCAGACAATAATTTCAATGGGCCATAACTCTGGACCTGCTTAATATTTTGAAAACAATTTGACTGAAAGTTGATCATAGCTAAGCCACCAACAACTTTCACTCAAAATTGTTTTCAAAATATTCAGCATATCTAGAGTTAAGCCTGTTGAGAAATGTAGACTGCAGAAATGCAGCAGGCAGACAATTAACGCAATGTAATGCTGCGTCTTGAATATTAAGTGATAACCTCCCTTTGATGATTATCTATAGAATTTGAATGCATTTCCTGCCATACCCTGCCTATTTTGAGGTAAGTTCTGCATACTTTGTCCACGTTTCTATTGATTTTACCCATTTGACCCATGCATTCCCAGAGCCGCAGTGTTGAGATAACTATAAGGGTAAGCTGCTGCATATTTCGAAACTAATTTCAATGGAAGCTGTTAACCCTTACAAAACATGTCAAAGTTTTAAATTTTCAAATTAAATTAAAAGATAAACGGGTGTTAATTTTTCAACATATTTGGTAGACGGCAACATCTTCCAGCTAAATCATTGAAAAATGTACACCAGTTTCTTTGATACTGACATAGCACACTGGTGTCAATATTCTATCTTTTACTAAGGGTTAATAACAGCTCTCAGACAGTAACCACTCCTGTCAAATTAGATTCAAAATATACAACAGAATGTTTAATACTTGTAAATTCACTAAGGCCATAAAATTCAGGATGTTACTGTCAGACCTTTGCCTCTTTCTTGTCATCGTACTATCATACGTCCACTCACATCGTCCACTCACATCGCTCTGCTGTTTGTGACCCTACTTACAGACCTTTGATCTCTTGCTATGTGAAAAAACATTACGCTAGCGGGTTGGAGGTAGCCAATCAGGTCATCATTTATTTCTAATCGAGCAATTTTATTGGCTGTAACCTGTGGTTCATTTATATTTAGGACATTTCGTTAACTTATTGTAGCTTTCAACTTGCAAGCACAGTACTCTATACGGAAGCAGAGCGGGAGGGCGAGACTGTGCACTAGGATGATCCTTTCTTGTCAGACTATGTCATTTGATTGATGTGACGCATTTTGATTCTGACACCAGATATTTGAGTGACAGATAATGTATCCATGCAATGAAAGGGAACTCGCGTGATGTGCAGGCATTCACAGATTATTGTGGATGAGGAATCGGAACAAGTCGACTCATCACTTCACAAAAAGCAATTCATTCCCAGCTAAAGGGTTTATGCAGGCAAAAGCATTTGCCAAGATAAAAGCAAAATAAAGTGATGTTTTTCAGGTCTATAAACATTTTTCTAGACAGTTGCTTTCCCATGTTAGCATAATATCACTGCATAGTCTTCATGGTGCTGCATGTGTCTGTATTAAAAAGAAAGTTCATGGCTTGTGTAATCTGGAGTGAGTTAGTAATTAAGCGTTGTCTTAGAAGTGAAAATGTGTGGGTGGCTCAGCGTGAGAGATATAGATAGATTAGTATACCTTATGCTTCATATAATTGCTTATGGCTACAGTGTAGGAACATCTCCGTCCTCCCCACCACCACCCCTCTGGTGAAAGCTAGCTTTTTCCACAAGCTACCTAAGATAACCCTTTATCCATTTGACACTCAAGTTGCGAAAACGTGCTTCTGGTCTCTAGAAATGTTAAATTGCAGATTAACCGAAGACTTAGTTTTTAAAATTTATGACCGAGCCAGTCATTCCTGTGATAAAGTTTCAAAAATAATATTCTCTTTGTTTGTAAATGGACATTTTCTGTGAGAAAATAGAAATTTTCTTGGCATGAATTTAGCGGTTAAGGAGTTAAATAGCATTCATGAAGTGATTCGTCATCAGGAATGGTTAGGGTTATAGTTAGAGGGACCTAAATGTTGCTGATCTTTTCTAGTGATATAATAGAATGTATCCAGGTATACTGTGCAGGCATAACACATATTGTAAACACAAGATATATGCTCATAATATAACTCACAAAATGTGTGTGTGTGTGTGCATGCGTGCGTGCGTGCGTGCGTGTGTGTGTGTGTGTGCTGAAATATACAGGTGAGCTCATAACTAAGGTACATGTTTCCAAAACATAAACACAATCATGTTAGTTCACACAATTTTGAACACGTAAGAAACATTCTGTTGAATATTTTGGACATAATTTGATTGGAAGCCATGACAACAATGGCTCCAATTCAATTAAATCTAAAATATTTAACAGTACATTTTATTTTGTTTTGGAAACATTTCAAGTTATTTCTGAGCTGTACTGTTGACAAGAGAACCAGGTAATCTGTTCAAACAGCTATGGCAATATGTACATCTCTCCCTCTCCTGGCTGCTGTTATCATCAAACCATGCTCTGCTCATCTTCTCAATAAGACTGTACACTATTAGCAGATACAGGCTGGTAGATTGTTAGTACTTTAAGTCTTTACCGTCATATCAGCCAAAAACGGGTTCTGCAGTGGTCTTGAGACATGTCCATTTGCAGACCAAAGGAATACTATTTTTGAAAATTTCCCACTGGAATAACTGGCTCGATAACCGAGCCAGTCATTCCAATGGTAAATTTTCAAAAATAGTATTCTCTTGGTCTGCAAATGAACATTTGCTATGAGTAAATTTAAATTTCCAGATCATGATGCCAGTACAGGATAAAGAATACAGGGTGATAGAAAAATGGAATAAATATGAGTTGATGTTATTTGATGGTGCTGGTTCTCATTGAAAAGTTCCCTGTTTAATGGTCAAACTGACCAAAGCCTCTGCAGTGGTCTTGACATGCTTGAGGGATGACCATTTGCAGGCCAAGAGAAAACTTTCTAAAAATATCTTGCTGGAATGCGTGCTCCGCTAACCAAGTCATTTCAGTGATAAAATTTAAAAAAACCTTGCAAATGGCCATTAAATAAGTAAATATTTAGATTTTCCTGATCAAATCTTTCTATTAAATTAGTTAATACACACATTGCATACACAAGCTGGACCATGATGCGAAAGAATATCACGATAATGATGATGATGATGACACCACAGATGACGGTGACACGCATGCCACCACCACAGCTGATGATGACATGAGAGATTAGTTAACAAGCATATCATATATTGTCTACAATGAATGATGGAATGATAATTGAGAGTATAAATCTATGAAGAGTGGAATAACATTAACTACACCTGTTAAAGCATGTCTACTGCCAGACACAACACCTGTACACTGACATTATACACATGTTTAACCATCTAATGGTCACATTTGCTCAAGAAAATTTAACTGTCTGCCTATTGAATGTACAATTTTGAAAATTTAGCACTGAAATGACTGGCTCGATAACAGAGCCAGTCATTTCAGTTGTAAATTTTCAAAAATTGTATTCTGTTGGCCTGTAAAAGGACATTCCACAAGACCATAACAGAGGCTAATTTTGGCCGGATTGAACATTGAAGTGTTAACAGCAAGCCTGGACTCATCATAATTAACCATTTAGCACTCACGAACCAGAAAGCACAAATGTTTCATGATGCAAGGAATTCTATTAAATATTTTGAATCTAATTTTTGCTCCCTAATTGGCAGCAACAGGTTCCAGTCAAATTAGTTTCAAAATATTCAACAGATTATCTGTATATTTGTCATGAAAGTGTGCTACTGGAATTTCACGGGATGAAGGGAATGTTAATTAGTTTAGTACTAAGGAATAAAGTAGATTCATCTGCATTTGATGAACTGAAGCAATTAAAGACTTTTTCACAAATATGTTTTGATGTGGCAAATAAAAAAATGAAGAAGTTGTGATTCGTTAACCTTTTAACATTCATACCAGCGAAAAACGGCTTCTGTAGTGGCCTTGAGAAATGTCCATTTGCAGACCAAGAAGACTATTTTTGAAAATTTACAACTGGAATGACTGGGTCGATAACCGAGCCAGTCATTCCATTGGTAAATTTTCAAGAATAGTCTTCTCTTGGTCTGCAAATGGGCATTTTCACTGAGAAAATAGAAATTTTCTTGAACAAATTCGAGGGTTAAAGGGTTAAATATGAAGCCTGCTAACACCCACCTCTGCGCTGGTCATGTTGAGGCATATCTATGTTTGCAGGCAGAACAACATAGTTTTTGAAGATTTACTTTTGTAATGACCGAGCCATTAACCCTTTAACACTCATATCAGCCAAAAATGGCGTCTGCAGTAGTCTTGGGAAATGTCCATTTACAGACCAAAATAAGACTATTTTTGACAATTTCTCACTGGACTGACTGGCTCGGTAACCGAGCCAGTCATTCCAGTGAGAAATTTTCAAAAATAGTCTTCTTTTGGTCTGTAAATGGACATTTCCTATGAGAAAGATTTCTTGAATAAATTCGAGGGTTACTGGATTAAAGGCTAGTCTTCGCTTGGCTGCAGATAGACATTCACTAACTAAGGCTAAATATGAATTCTTTGACAAATTTTCCTCATTATAGGGCTATGCAACATCGACAGTTGTGAAGAGGCTATTAATAGGAATGATCAGTTTTGTGATATTCTCAATCGTGTTCAGACCTTTGAATTAAAATTGCAACAAATAAGTCTGATTCATGTTATATGAGGACAGAAAATATATGCATGTAAGGATGAGCAGAATGACAAAGTTAAATACCAGGTTCAGTCAGTCCCACCATATTTATTTATAGTTAGATAAAAAGTGAACTATCGAAGTATTAGTTTATGATACCTGCCAATCAAACATGGCACACACTTATTCCATTACACAATCACCCTTTAATCCATACATATCAATGAATTATTTTTGATGCAAAGAATATTCTGTTGAATATTTTGAAGCTAATTTGACTAACAGCTGCGTCTGCCTATGGCAATAAGCGGTTCCGTTTCTGCCTATAGCATCAACAGGTTCCAGTCAAATTTGATTCAAAATATTCAACAACTTTTCCGTATACTTGTCTTGAAATTGAGAAACCAGAATTTTAAGGATAAAAGGGTTAATTACGAGCACACACTTACTTAGTCATTGCTCAACTCTGATTAAAAAGATTCATATTTATTTTCATTTTGTTCCAGACTGAAGGAAAGCTGATCTTTTAAAAAATATTGCTAAAACTGCTGCTGTTAACAGCATTCAGTAATAGTTAAACGGTCTAACTGTAATTATTCGACAAGCCATCAAACAATAACTTATTTCAAAGGACAGTAACTCTGGAAAAGCTGAATATTTTGTAAAAAATTTGACTGAAATTTGTTGGTGGCTTAGCTACCAACAACTTTCATTCAAATTGTTTTCAAGATATTCAGCAGGTGAAGAGTTATGTCCCCTGGAAAATGTTTTTTTGCAAAAGTTCAGCCCAGTCAGACAGTTAAACGTAATTATCTAGCTAAAGTGAACTGAAAATTAGATCCAATATTTATTTGTTTGAGCAGTAAAGGAGTGCTAACATTAACTCTGATGTCAAAATTTTAAATTTTCAAATTAAATTAAAGGATGACCTGGTGTTCATTTTTCAACAAATTTGGTGGAAGATGGTGCTGTCGTAGACAGCAACATCTTCCACAAAAATTGTTGAAAAATGTACACTAGTTTCTTTGCTGTTGACATGGTAAAAGATAGAATATTGACATCAGAGTGGTAAGAGTTAAGTAAGTTGTTGAGCTGTCTTAATGACACCAACAAATATTAATGAAATTATTTTCAAATTATTCAATGGCTTTTAAGAAGGACCTGAAATGGCGATATAGGCCTTGCGGGTCAATGATGAATGTGTCCGCTGCGGCGCTGTATGATTCACTTGTTACACATTAAATCTTTCGATTTAAATATTTTTTTAAAATAAAGAATCTGAACAAATTCATTCAAAATCTGACACATGGCACGTTGACAAATTTGAATATGATTTGGTGGAAAATTTAAATACTTCTGTAATGTTGTTTGTACATACATTTAACAAACATGAATTTAACACGATCAACACAAAAGGTTATCATGAGTCATAAATTTGTGTGTGCAATCAATCAATTATCCATTTTTATTCGGAACTTTGGCTTCGAGAACAATAAATGTTCTGCATATTTTGAAAACAATTGGACTAAAAGTTGTTGCTGCCTATAACCACGGGTTCGACACGTGATCTAGGGCACACTATGTACCATGTTAAATGGAATGTCCTCTCATAGAAAATAATTATAGCTTTTACAATGTGTTTTGAGCAATTTAAACGAGATCTACATGCAACTTTTTTAATTAAAGAGCCAGTGTAAATGCTTTGTTAAACGTAATGCCATAGCTTTCTGGGCCATTATTTAGCCGATTATCTTATCAGTGTACATCGTATGGCAGCAACAGCGTCCAGTCGAATTAGTTTCAAAATATTCAACAGAATCTTTATTAAATGGTAAAGCCATACAATTCATACGTCAGACTATTATGTGTTAAAGAGGGACTAAATTGAGTCAATCATGCCTTACTTAGAAAGGTGAATTATACTGCCACTCTCCATGGCAACAGGGAAACAAAAAGTAAAACTTATAATAGAACTAGATAACGGGTTAATTCTTGAAACTCAAAATCTCAATTACTGGCACCGAAAGTTAAAATACAAAAATTGCATTCCATCTCCTATTATAAGCGGTAATCATTTTCGAAGCCATACTGCCATAAGCATGTTTGGTGTCTCTGATTGTTTCCTAATTTTATGGATTAGCATTTCATCAAGATTTTAATGATTAATCAAACATTTCATTTATTGTAGCAATTAACCATAAATTCCACATCAATGTGTTAAGTAGGGCTGGGGCTAACATTCGAACAATCATGAACTCTGGGAAGACGAATCATATTTGAACATTTATATCTTGTGGTTCACAAACTATACATTAATTTTTTTTCCCGCATATATTTTCCATCTGTCTAAGGCAAATACACGGAAATCATGACGAAAACGATTTACTAAGCACCTATTCCAGCCATATACAACTTTTGAATGATGTCGCAATTCAGATTTACGACAATATTTTCCGAGTAAGTTCAACCCACACCCATGATAGCGCAATCGTCCTAGAGGCTTCCTCACTTAAATGGTTTAACGGCAAATATCGACATTACAAACCAAGAAAATGTTGTTATCATGTGTATTACACCATCTCAACATATTACATACAGGCTTGTAAGGTCTATGCGGCACGTGTGCTCTGTCAAAGACTAGGCGAACGTGACATATTTTCTTTGTTATTCGCAAAATCGGCCATGATTTCCGAGAAATGATACAGTGTGCAAATTATTCTTCTAATCATTCTTCTGTTATGTTTTCATTGGCTATTATAATGAACACCAGTCAGTATATCCAATCAAAATCTGATGTGCATTCTCTGATTAAAATCGAGGATGTTCAGTACGCAATTGTTACTACCGCAAATTGGTCAATGTCATAAAAGGCTAGATATAGATATACAATTACAGTATAGATCACACTAAATGAACTATCAGTAAAAACGAGTTTTCTCGACCAACTGAATTTATATGGGCATATTTTTTTTGCAAAATGTTATGCATTCTAATTATCTAGTAATATCTTGATACAAAATCCAGTTCAAAGTGGCCGAGAATTTGTATTTAGAAAAACTATTTTAGCTGTTTAAACTCGAGGAGATCCATCACATCTAGATATCTGTGTTGTCTAGATGAGGTTCCTGTACTAGCCTGGTTCCTTGTATCGATTTATTTATCTAGTGTCTATAAAACGGCAAGAAGTAACCAACTAACCATGCAATGAAACTTATTTGAGTGTATTGAACTTATCTATACTAGGCATTTGCTGTGTATTTTGTCATTAAAGACACTTGGAATTTGAAAATGATTTTGTGTTTCACAATATTTCTAATTCTATTTCATCAGTTCAGATTTTGAATATTAGATGGTTCGTGAACCGGACAAGCATATCGCAAACCAGTTTGGTTCGTGAAAATCTTCACGAACCACAGCCCTAGTGTTAAGGTTAATTCAATGCAGGGAGGGGGGGGGGACTTTATTCCACTGCATCCATGATTCTTTGGGGGAGGGGGTGAGTTGGCGGGCCCTTGCTCAGTGAACTGTCAAATTAGCATAAAATTTGGATGTGTGAAACATATATGACTAAGAAACTATAATTAAGTGGTTTATCACCTAGAAGACAGGAAATTGCCCAGCACCTTTGATTTTTCTAAGGGATAAACCCTGACAATGAAAGCGTACACCCCCTCAAATTCATACGCCCAGCCTAAAATAGCTTCCTTCTGCTCTCCACTTGCTTAATGATTAGATATCTATTTGAATCTTGTGATTATGTTAGAAATTATGTGACTAATGCCAGGTATACTTGGGATAACTGATAACATATATCCAGTATGTAGTGTGGGTTGAGTGTATGTATGCACACACTGTACAGTACTGGCAGCATGTCAGACCGCATATGTGTGTGTGTGTGTGTGTGTGTGTGTGTGTGTGTGTGTGCGCGCGTGCATGTGTGCGTGCGTGTGTGTGTGCGCGTGCATGCGTGAAGAGAGAAATATGCCTATTAACCCTTTCACACACAAGACAGCCAAAACAGCTCCATCAGCAGTCTTGAGAAAATTCAAATTTGATGGTTAAAGAGTTAATTAGCGGACACTGAAGAGGTCATCACAAAGTGATCGCCAATATGGTCACTTACTGTAACACATTTGCTATAGTAAATAGCATTTTGGAACCAAAGGATGGTGGTCTTATAACCACCCATCTTAAAGAACCACAATCATTTGGCCCCCACCCCCCAAAAGCAGGTGTCCGCTATAGATATATAAGGGGTTATATCTTTACTATTCAAGTCATTCCGCATGCAAATGCTGTAAATTATCCAAATACTAGACCCCTGACTGTAATATTTTATTCCATTATTGGTTATCATGCTTGGGATGGCATTTTGAGTTTAAACGCTGTTAATGGACCTCTCCATTTTCAGCTATGTCCCACCCATCACTAGCTAAGCTCCACCCACACCTCGCCGTGTTGGGATTGATCGATCCCCAAATTCCCTAGCTATCAATTTCCAGAAAACTATACAGGGAAGCTGTTGAATATTTTGTAACTAATTTGACTGGGTGCTGTTGCTGCCTATGGCAGCAACAGCACCCAGTCAAATTAGTTTCAAAATATTCAACAGAATATTTATTAAATAGTAAAAGCAAACAATTTGTACACCAATGCATAGACCGTCTTCAAATATGCTTTCGTGACGTACTTATCGATGTCATTCATTATGATGTCATTCTACACATCACACAGTTCATTATGACGTCATATGATGGGTGGGTACTCTGGAAAGGTGAATTGTCCAGTACAAACAGCTTGACATGAGTAAACAAACATGTTCATACATAATGACGCTATGTTCCTGCAATGTAATAATGTTCTATATTGCAATATAAAGCTACAGTCTAGATACGGTAATTCTTGTATTGTCACATGTAACTAAAACAATCAGATTAATCATTTTCAATAATCTGTAATTCCATTGATTTGAGCAATATTTTGTTTCAATATTTACCCTTTATTAATGGTCAAACCGGCTAAATTCGACCTCTGCTACGGTCTTCAGAAATGTTCATTTCCAGCCGAGACTATTTTTGAAAATTTATTATTGGAATGCCTGCCTCAATGACCAAGCCAGCAATTCCAGTGATGAATTTCCAATAACAGACATCTCTCTGCATGTAAATGGACATTCGCTCAGCAAAAATGTCTATTTTCTTGATCCATCATGGTTAATCGCCTTAGCAACAATTTATTTCTCAAAATTGTAATTGGCACTGGTCCAGTGAAGTGACAATATCAAAAAGACATTTATCTCTTTGCGAGTTGCAAATGGTACAAAATATGTATGTGTAGAGTGTACAAGACTTGTAATGTGACAAAGTCTTGAACCCGTCTTCAACATTCGGTGATATGTTCAATGCATGAAGGAGGCGGATGCTAACACTATGGTATATTCTGGTAGAATGCTCAAGATTATTATTATCCCTTACAGTGGCTAGTGAACGAGACGTATTCCATGATGCTATATAGATCTCCTTTGACATATTATATCATAAATTATGTGTTTCTGTTGTATAACTCAGAAGCACTTGAATTACAATAATAATCACAACTGATTGAGCTTTGCATAAGTTCTAACTTTTGGCATCATTGGATGAGTTCTATTTAGGATTCCAGGCAGAGAGATGTATAATATATACTCCCACACGCTTATACCAAGCAACGTTCTTATGTGATTAGATTCAGGTGTTATCTCTCAGTCTTCTAGATATACCTGAGATATTACATGTAGATATACCTGAGATATAGAATTCCCTCACAGATGAGTGTGGCGAGGGACTAAAGGTAGTGATCTCTGAAGTTTGCTATAGAATACCTGTGCAGTCTGGCATGTCTCCAGCAATCTTGTTAGAATTCTTTGCCTGACTACTAAAACTACACCTAGGATGCAGGACCATTGCTACATAATACACATAATAAATGTTGATTCATCGTGTACTGATTGAAATCCGTCATGATCACCTAATCTCAGTTTAAATATTTGCCAAAGATATATTTCCCCATATAAACATTATATTAACCCATGTCAAGATTGGTTAAGAAAATTTAGATTCTTGCTTAGAAGTGAATATCCATTCAAGGACTATAGAGCAAGTTATGTTACGTTTTCAAAAACATTCTTCTCATGGTCTGTAAATGGAATTTCCCGATATCACTGCAGAGGCTGGTTTTCATCAGCTTGCCCATGAAAGGGACAAATAGCTTTACGATTAGTTAGTAAATACCAATTTCAGATGTAATGTGACATTACTTGAGAAAGTAATTATAACGTACTGCATTATGAAAAGCACACAAATGAGATAAGATTCAGTTACCTCACTAATGGCAAAGTCATATCATTCCCTATTTACAATGGACCTGTCCAGTTTATCCATCCATCATAGGACATGTCTGATCAACTACATGACGTGTAGGATGATGTCATAATCATGACGTCATGAATGACTCGATTTATTCCATCTTAAACGCTTAATAGTCTGACACGTACAAATTGTGTCTAATATTTAATAAATGTGCTGTTGAATATTTTGAACAGCAACAGCACCAAGTCAAATTAGTTTCAAAACATTCAACAGCTTACCTGTATAGTTTTCTGGAAATTGATAGTCAGGGAGATCGAGATCGATCAATCCCAACACGAGTGCAGTGTGGGTTGAGCTTAGCTAGAGATGGGCTATAACTGTAAAGGTCCATTAACATGCACATATTTTCATGAATACATTGGAATAGAAAAAACACACATTATAACAGGCTACCCTTAGCATTGCTACAATAACCTTCACACATTTATAATTTGAGTAGAATAGTTGATCTTACCCGCTCGTGCTTGTAATGGTACCGAGACATGATTCACACCAAAATCAATTGAAATAAACTAGTGTTACGAATGCTGCAATGATTGCCACACTAACAAATAATTCTTTGCGCTAACAGCTAGCTGTGTAAGAGTTTGACACACAGCACAGGTGTCGACATCAGCCCTTTACTAAAAGACTCTACTCAGGGACGATTGCGCAGACTCAGACAGAACAATAGCAGAATATTGTGGAATCTTTCACTGATGAAGGGAAGGGGGCTAATTATGTGCGACATAAACAATAGGAAAGATCTAGCTGTAACATGCTCGCACATCAGAAACCTTGGATCTATTTTTGCCACAGCATGTTTTTCTGCACCCTCAACGGAGAGACTACATACAAATGAACCATACTGAACAATTATTGCGGTCATAAGTATGATGTGATATTAATAGCGCGTGTATCTGCATGAAGAGAGTGCTTATGTTATACAGTACAGCTCAGAAATAAGCTAAACTATTTCCAAAACAAACCCATAATCATGTTAGTTAGTACAATTTTAAACACGATGTAACAAATTTTCTGTTGATAATTTTGTGTTTGAAACAACATAAGTTATTTCTGAGCTATACTGTAGGAATAAAAACCTATTTGTACTTAAGCAAGGCATATTGTTTTCAGCATTTAGAAGCGCCATTAAGCATGAGCAAGTCTTTGCGAGATTTCATCAACAGGAGTATGACCATGGAAAGCTTACGCAGATGTACAGACTAGAGGAAACGACTGATTGCAGCTGTAGGATGTTTCTACTACTAAAGACGCAGAATACAGTAATCATACATGTTACTAAGAACTCAGAAAGATATGTCTTCGTTTATGACATTTGCTTATTATGTACTGACCTGTGACTGACCGCCAGTTCCTCCTGATGCTTGACCTTGCCGATTAAAACTAGGTGGACTAAACATATCATAACCAGTAGACTGTGGGATGGAGGATCCGCCTCTGTGAACACAAAAATCAACAAAGAGAATTTAAATATTTAATCCCTTAGCCCTTTGACCCTCAAATTAAATATTCAAGAAAATTTTCTTATGGAAAATGTCTGTTTGCTCGTCAAGAAGACCATTTTTCAAATTTTACAACTGGAATGACTGGCTCGGATTTTGAGCAAGTCATTCCGGCGGTAAATCTTCAAAAATAGTCTTCTTTTCATCTGCAAATGAGCTTTGCTCAAGACCACTGCAGAGGCGCTTTTGACTGCATTGACCATTAAAGGGTTAAGTTTGCACAAGAGTCGTTAATGGTCAAGCCGGGACCAAAATTAAAACTACAGAAATTTCAATCCATCTACAGATTTCTTGTTCCAGTAAGATGTGAAGACAGGAACTACAAATGCTAATGATATCTTCAAATGAGTGGACATTGAATCCAGGAGAATTTGATTTGAAAATATAATATTCAATTGTCTTCACTTTATAGCTAAGTCTTATTAAATCTATCAGTTTTTACTCAGAGTATCCACATGATAGATATATGCTATGGTCATCTTACACATGCCAGTTATCATCAAGCAAATGCCTTGTGAGGTCACTCGAGCAGGGCTGAGGTTTGTGAAGATTGTCACGAACCTAACCGGTTCACGATACGCATATCCGAACGACAAACTCAGGTTCACGAACCTTATTTTATTAATATGCATTAATGGATGCAATAAATTCCTCACAGGAAGTAACATTTGAAGGCAGGCTGCCTTCTAATCCAATTATGTTCAGGATATTCAACAATATATTTTATTTTGCTTTGGAAAGATTTTAAGTTATTTTTTAGCTGTAGTGTATCATACATGGTATTGTTCAAAACACACATGTTCTCTGGCGCAATTATGTTTCTATACATGCTCATGGTGGGAGTTGATAGTCTCTGGAGCAGTTGTGTTTGCATACATATGCTCACGTTGTGATTTGACAGTATCTGGGGGCAGTTGTGTTTGCATACACATGCTCATGGTGTGATTTGACAGTATCTGGGGGCAGTTGTGTTTGCATACACATGCTCATGGTGTGATTTGACAGTATCTGGGGGCAGTTGTGTTTGCATACACATGCTCATGGTGTGATTTGACAGTATCTGGGGGCAGTTGTGTTTGCATACATATGTTCATGGTGTGATTTGACAGTATCTGGGGGCAGATGTGTTTGCATACACATGCTCACGTTGTGATTTGACAGTATCTGGGAGCAGTTGTGTTTGCATACACATGCTCATGGTGTGATTTGACAGTATCTGGGAGCAGTTGTGTTTGCATACACATGCTCATGGTGTGATTTGACAGTATCTGGGAGCAGTTGTGTTTGCATACACATGCTCATGGTGTGATTTGACAGTATCTGGGGGCAGTTGTGTTTGCATACACATGCTCATGGTGTGATTTGACAGTATCTGGGGGCAGATGTGTTTGCATACACATGTTCATAGTCTGATTTGACAGTTTCTGGAGCAGTTGTGCTTGCATATATATGCTCATGGTATGATGTGACAGTAGCTGGGGGAAGTTATGTTTGTGTAATTTGACAGTCTCTGGAGCAGTTGTTTTTGTACACATGCTCATGGTGTGATTTGACAGTATCTGGGGGAAGTTGTGTTTGCATACATGTCATGGTGTGATTTGAGTCTCTGGGGCAGTTGTGACTGGCTACATGTCATGGTGTGATTTGACAGTCTCTGGGGCAGTTGTGACTGGCTACATGTCATGGTGTGATTTGACAGTCTCTGTGGCAGTTGTGACTGGCTACATGTCATGGTGTGATTTGATAATCTCTGGAGCACTGTGTTTACATACACATTCTCATGGTATGATTTGCTGGGGGGGGGGGGAGTTGTGTTTGCATACATGTCACGGTGTGATTTGAGTCTCTGGGGGCAGTTGTGTTTGTGTACATGTTATGGTGCGATTTGACAGTCTCTCTGGGGGAGGGGCAGTTGTGTTTGTGTACATGTCATGGTGTGATTTGAGTCTCTGGGGGCAGTTGTGTTTGTGTACATGTCATGGTGTGATTTGAGTTTTTAAAGCAGTTATGTTTGCATACATGTCACGGTGTGGTTTTAATATCATTTCTCACCTTTCTACACTGTCTGATTCTGTTAACTCTGTTTTATTTTTTAGGTGTATTGATGCATGAATACTTAGCTGGATATTGAAAAAGTTAAGACCAGATGATAATTAACATGAATTAATTCATATTTTGTCAGAAATATATACACAAAATAAGACAATGAGCCATTTGCAAGAGGATACCACATTTCTGCATTGCCATCACCAGTGTAACCAATCATCATGACTGCACCACCAGGATCCTGATTGCTCCTCTTTTGAACCAAACACCGTCAGACATAAGGCTAACATTGTAGCAGGTATATAAAGTTTGATAAAGAATGTGTCAGTAGAATTCGAGTTATACAGTTTCCATAATTGGGTCTGCAATAGAGGCCATGTGAATTATTGATAATAAATCAGATTATTTAACAAGAATTCCATGGAATTAAGGTAACAATGTATCCAAGTTTAGTTCTAATAAGATTACCCAATCCCGAAAGATAAGCTGGGAAGTTTTGCTAAATGCAAAACAAGAATTCCGCTGAATTAAATGTCTCGTCTGTCTCCTGTTTGTCAGTTACCGTTACCTTTAACCTTCTGCCCTCAATGCTATCATGCTGCTTCCTAACATCATAGGTAACCAGGTATCCAAGTTTAATTGCAATAGGCTTAACCAATCCTGAAATATAAGCTGAAAGGTTTTGCTAAAGGCAAAAACTTAATGTTGAAAAAGCAGAGTTCTGTATCAAGTTTAAAGTGACCTTGACCTTTGACCTTGTGCCCCAACATCATCCTACTGCTTCCTAACATTATAGGTAACCATGTATCCAAGTTCAGTTGCAATAGGCTTAACCAATCCTGAAATATAAGCTGAGAGGTTTTGCTAAACGCAAAAACTTAATGTTGAAATAACAGAGTTCTATATCAAAGTCACAGTGACCTTGACCTATGACCTTGTGATGCCAACATCATCATGATGTTCCCTAACATTATAGGTAACCATGTATCCGGGTTCAGTTACAATGGGCTTAACCAATCCTGAAATATAAGCCGAGAAGTTTTGCTAAATGCAAGTTTGCTAAACCAAAACCTTAATGTTGAAATAAGTTCTGTATCAAGGTCAGTGACCTTGACCTTTGACCTTGTGACAACAACATCATCATGTTGCTTCCTATCATTATAGGTAACCATGTATCCAAGTTTAGTTGCAATAGGCGTAACCAATCCTGAAATATAAGCTGAAGTTTTGCTAAACGCAAAAACATGATGTTGAAATAACAGAGTTCTCTGTCAAGGTCACAGTGACCTTGTGACCCCAACATCATCATGCTGCTTCCTATCATTATAGGTAACCATGTATCCAAGTTTAGTTCCAATTGGATCAGGCATTGCTGAGATATAAGGCAATAACTTTTGTTTAATGTAAAACTTAACGTAAAATGTTAACAAAGATTATACCGTGACCTTTGACCCCATAACCTTGAACGTATGAAGCCTGCATCAGCGTGCTGCTTCCTTTCGATGTATCTCTCCATGTATCCAAGTTTGGTTCCAATTGGATCAGGCATTGCTGAGATATAAGACAACTTTTGTTTAACCTAAAATATTAACAAAGATTATACTGTGACCTTTGACCCCATAACCGCTTTATCGGTGGGCTGCTTCCTTTGAATGTATATCACCATGTACCCGATTTGGTTCCAACTGGATCAGGCATTGCTGAGATATAAGGCAATAACTTTTGTTTAATGCAAAAACTTAACGTAAAATATTAACAAAGTTTATACCGTGAGCTTTGACCCCCATAACCTTGACCGCATGATGTCTGCATCAGCATGCTGCTTCCTCTTGATGTATATCACCATGTACCCAAGTTTGGTTCCAATTGGATCAGGCATTGCTGAGATACAAGGCAATAGCCTTTGTTTAACGTACAATTTTAACAAAGATTATACTGTAACCGTTGCCCCCTGTGACCTCATGGGCTTTTTATCGGCGGGCTGTTCCTTTTGATGTATATTGCCATGCACCCAAGTTTAGTTCCAATTGGATCAGGCATTGCTGAGATATAATCTTGACTTAAAAGTTTACGCCGCTGCCAGAAAAGTGATACCTATGTCTCGATCCTGCTTTGCAGGCGAGACAAAAACTAACATTGAAAAAAAAAGAGTTCTGTATCAAGGTCACAGTGACCTTGACCTTTGACCTCAGTATCATCCTGCTGCTTCCTAACAGCATAGGCAACCATGTAGCCAAGTTTATACAATAGGATTAACTGATCCTGAAATATAAGCTGAAAAGGTTTGTAAAATGCAACTTAACATTGCTGACACTGTCATAGGAAAAGTGATACATTATGTCTAGCTTTCTGCAGGCGAAACCAAAATTAATCAAATTATTCATTTTCAAATAATTAGATTTATTATCAATAATTGACATTGGCCCATGATATATGTCACATAGTGACAGTAGGTGAGGCGATTAATGCAACCAAAGAGGTTTAGTTGTTGAACACTGGACAACATTCCAGTCAAATTAATTTCAAAGTATTCAAAAAGAATATCGTTGCAAAGAATTTATATATTTGGAAGGTAGAGTTAAAAAGATCACACTTCTAAATATCAACTCCAGCAGTCACACTTTTCTGGTATGGTAGGTGTGGCATTACCCCTATATATTGAGCAGTAATTCACTACTGTACTAAGCTTATTTACATCAAACACACACTTACTATAACGCTATACATAATATTATATCAAGGCCCATAACTCTTGCTGGACTAGTAATCAGCTAAACATCCACATTGTTTTATGGCACTCACTATATGTCTGTGAAGTGCTAAGTGTTATTGTTAAATATCATGCTTAACCCGTGAACCACAATTTTGTTCAAGAAAGTTTAAACTTTCTCATAGAAAATATTCATTTGCAGACCAAGAGAAGATTATGTTTGAGAATTTATCACTGGAATGACTGGCTCGGTTATCGAGCCAGTCATTATAGTGGTACATTTTGAAAAATAGTTGTCTCTTGGTCTGCAGATGAACATTTCTCCAGAGCACTGCAGAAGTCATTTTGTCCCGCTTGAGAGTTAGAGGGTTAATATGGACAATAGATACAGTATGTGGTCAAAATTAAGTATACTGACCAGATGCACAGATAAGAGTCACAGATATCCGGTGGTTTTAATTCAATAATAAATTCAGGCAACATATTTAATTTATAAAATAAAATTATAAATTCTTCAAAAGACGATTAACCATTTAACCCTTAAACTTGTTCAAAGAAAAGTTCAATTTTCTCATAGAAAATGTCCATTTGCAAACCAAAGAGATTATTTGTGAAAATTTACCACTGGAATGACTGGCTCGGTTATCGAGCCAGTCAATCCAGTGGTAAATTTTCAAAAATAGTCTTCTCTTGGTCTGCAAATGGACATTTCTCAAGACCACTGCAGAAGCCTTTTTTTGACTGATGTGTGTGTTAAAGGGTTAATAACATTTATGTTATTAAACGAAGAGAATTACTGGCTAATGAATGTTTGTACTCCAGTAGCTAACATCATGCAATCATTAGTATGCGTAAACATAGATGTCGATCATAATGTTCCTGAAAATGCTACCAACAGAATAATCTGGCAATGCTGACAATGAAACAAATAACCTTGCAATGCTAAAAACTCACCAATATTCTTACAATGAAACAAATAATTTAGTAAATTTACAACAAAACAAATAATATGGAAATAATTAAGTTGAACAGAATAATCTAGAAATATTGAAGAGGAACAGAATAATCTGGAAATGCTGGTTATGAAATAATAATCTGGCAATGCGGACAACAATATTTCCTGACTTACCGACTGGCTGCAGCTGTTTTCTCAT
This sequence comes from Chaetoderma sp. LZ-2023a, assembly GCA_034401795.1. Taxonomy (NCBI): domain Eukaryota; kingdom Metazoa; phylum Mollusca; class Caudofoveata; order Chaetodermatida; family Chaetodermatidae; genus Chaetoderma; species Chaetoderma sp. LZ-2023a. The sequence goes on along the minus strand of CM067372.1, from coordinate 38,507,352 downwards.
CCCATAATCTTAGAAGAAAGAAAGTCAAATAGAGTGAAACCTGTCTATTAAGGCCATCTAATGGACTACCAAAAAGTGTGAAAGAAAGATACGTAGTCACTTAATTCAACTGTAATAGTGTTTGAGTCAGAAAATTACTATTATAAATACTTTCAAACAATTGAGATTAATTTCAAACAATGCACTTTTATCGTATATATAAATGCCAAGTAATCACAGAATAACACCATGAGGGGTGGGGTGGGTGGGGGTGGTGTCGTTCATGTCTGGATACATATTCTAGTCTCGTTAAAATGCACAGACAGGTAAATATGAGTTAGCTTGAAATAAGATAAGTATTTGAAATGTAAGCTCGCTAGAAATCACTAAATAGGGGTTACAGCAGGAATCTCTTAATAAACATCAAGTCAATAACAAGTGGAGGATGACAAGAGGGAAAACCTTTTCAAATTGAGAATGTCTGTGTCCCTTTAAATATGTACCCTACCCAGTGCATTGTAGCATAACTGAGTTACTCCCATGTCAAAACACTGTATAGTTCATCATTTAGAAAATAGCTGTGAAAGCAGTAGCTCAAAGTACAGGTATATAAATAACTATAGACAGCATTCTCTGGTTGAGGGGAGAGGGCAGAATACAGCCTTTTAACGGTCAAGCCTGGCAAAACAGGTCTCTGCAGTGGTCTTGAGGAATGTCCATTTGCAGATATTTGAAAATTTTCCACTGGAATGACTGGCTCAATAACTGAGCCAGTCATTCCAGCTGTAAATTTACAAAAATAATCTGTTGACCTGCAAATGAATATACAATTTCACAAGCAATAACTAAGAGTGACCTGACCACTATTGACAGCTAAATGGTTAAGGATGGTATAGATATAATGTTGGGGAAGTTGGCAGAATGTGATAAGCTGCCAGTCATCAGATTAGCAAACACTCACTCAGACCTGTCTATTAGGAGCCCTGTATGGACCATCAACAAGTAGTCATTAAAGACACCCAGGTACATAATACAAACTCACTTGCTATGGTAAATGCCATCTGAAGCCAAATGAAGGTGGTTCATTAAGCCAGGTGTTCTGATGACCACACATGTTAATGAACCACATCATTCGGAGTCCAAAAGCAGGTTTCAGTTACACCGAGGTTTCATTCTACCCACATAGCCTGAGATGTGTGGCTATGAGCAACGATGCATACAGGGTATGGGGGGGGGGCTGATCCAGTAACAATGACGCATATATAATCTCCAATTTATACATAGGGTGCATATTTACAGTAGTGAGCATCCATAGATCAATAATTTAGTAACAGAGCTAGCTGCCAATCACCTTAACTCATACCACTTGGGTCTCAATAATCTATCTTTTACTGTGTCAATAGCAAAGAAACTGGTGTTCATTTTTTAACAATTCTACGACAGCACCATCTTCCACCAAATTTGTTGAAAAATGAACACCAGTTCATCTTTTAATTTAATTTGAAAATGAAAAATTTTGACATCAGAGTAGTAAGGGTTAATTGAATAATTACCACATTGTTACCTAGGTTACTAAACAACGTGATCTTGTATAACTTTATATTGTCCTTATAACGCAGCTCTATACGAAACATGCACAGAAACTAGTTCTAAGCTAGTGACTACAGTAAAGTACACGTACCTAATTAACATTTCACTTAATATGTAAATGAAATAAATTAATGCAAAATAAATGAGAAAAAAAAATTGAAATCCATATACTCTAATGGCTATACATGTAGTCATTAGCAACAAGTCCCGCCGGAGGCAGGTAAGACATAGTGGTCTCCGGCAGGTAACACATAGTGGTCGACGGGAATGTATCTCATTGCGACATACCTTTATAATTGAATATGTGTCAATTACAGAATACTGTAAGATTAACTAGCTCCACGGATAGTAATTAAATACAAGCAATATATCACAAACTAGAATGAGCAGTTGATGACTGTCATCGCAAATCCCCACACTTTCCTTAATTTTGCCATTCCCCCACCCCACACCAACCCGCTCTACCCTCCCCCCCGCCACCCCTTGGATGCCTAATATACATGAATATATATTTGATTCCACAATCCAATGAGTAACTCACAAAATAAATTAATTACTTGCTTGAATTCCACCAAATGTTTTTGGAGAAGATAGCTGGATGGACAGACAGACAGATAGATGGAGGCAATTTCAAGTAAACTCATTATTTTCTCAAAAACATGTGGAGATAATTATATGCATGCATTAACTGTTTAATAAAATATCTGAATACCTGTTGTCAACTTGTCAATATGAATGAATGTCGAGGTAAAAAATAACAGTTAACAAACTTGTCTATCAATGTCATAAGATCCATACAGGTAATCTGTTCAACATCAAAATTTAAACATGGTATTTTCAAAATATTCAATCTTATTATGTATTATCCCTTCGAAACTCTGTTCTCGTATTAACCCACAGGTAACCTGCTCAACATCAACATTTAAACATGGTATTTTCAAAATATTCAATCTTATTATGTATTATCCCTTCGAAACTCCGTTCTCGTATTAACCCTACATCACTCATATCAGAGAAAACAGCCTCTCCAGTGGTCTTGAGAAATTCTAATTTACAAACCAAGAGAAGACAATTTTCCAAAATTAACAACTGAAATGACTGGTTAGATAACCGAACTAGTCATTCTAGTCGTAAATTTTCAAAAATAGTTTTCTCTTGCTCTGCAAATTGACATTTTCCTTTGAGAAATTGAATTTAAGGCTTAAAAGGCTAAGAACTGTTTTAGAACATTAAGAACTATTCTTGAACTGTACTCAATCGCTGTTCTAGAACATTTAGTCTTAACCCTTTAACCCTCATATCACCTAAAAACGGCTTCTACACGGGTCTTGAGAAATGTCAATCAAGAGATTATTTTTGGAAATTACCAATGGAATGACTGGCTCGATAACAGAGCCAGTCATTCCAATACTAAACTTTCAAAAATGGTCTTATCTTGGTCTACAGATTGATATTTTCTTTGGAAAAATTAACATTTTTTTTTAACAAATTCAAGGCTTAAAGGGTTAAGTGTTCTAGAACATTCTCAAGACCTATTCATAAACATGTCTAGAACTTTCAGTGTTCTAAAGCGATTCTGGAAATGCTCTGGAAACATTTTAGAACTGTTCTTGAAAATATTCAAGAACAACTTAAGAACGGGTCCAAAATGTTCTTAAAATGTTCCTAACCTGTTCTTGAGATTTTCTTTTAGCAACAAACAGTTCAGGAACTTTAAAGTTCATAAAATGTTCTTGAAATTATCAGGAACATATAAGTAACCTCACATTTCCTAAAATGTTCATAAACTGTTCTTGAAAATCTTTCAGGAACAACTGAAGAAAGGTTCACGAACTTTAGCTCTTAAAATATACTTGAAAAAATTTCAGGAACAAATTTAGAGCAGTTCAGGAACTTTAAAGTGCTCAGGAACTTTAAAGCTCTTAAACTGTTAAAGAACAATTTAAGAACACTTCAAAAACTTTAAGGTTCTTAAACTATTCTTAACTGTTGTTGAAAACTTTCAGGAACAACTGAAGAACAGTTCTTGAACTTAACTTAAAATGTTCATAAATTGTTCTTACAATTTAAACCAAGTTCTTCAACTTTAAAGTTCTTATAATGTTCCAGAATCAGCTTGAAAATTCTAAGAACTAGAAGTTCTCGACCTGTTCTAGAATATAAGTTGATGAATTTTAAGAACTCATATTCTAGAATTGTTTTAGAATATATGTTCTTGAATAGTTCTGGAACCGTGCTTCATCTATTCTCGACTCTCGAACAGTTCAAGCACAATCCATGGATGCTATGAGTTTTTCTAGAACAGTTGTTCTAGAACTATTCAAGTTACATGGTAGGAAAGTTCTAGATCCCCAAGCTAGAACTGTTCTAGATTATAACTTGCATAGTTTTATAATATTCTATAACTGGTATATATACTTATACATATACTAGAACTTGTATTCCAGAAAAGGTCTTGAACTTAGTTCTTGAATAGTTCTAGAAAAATTGTTCTAAAAAAAAGAAGTTTCATTTAACATTCAGACTGTATGAGAAATATGACGAGAACAAATGGAACACAGTTCAAGAATAGTTCTTGAAAATTCATTCCAGAACAGTTCAAGAATAATCCTTGACAGTTACAGAATGTTTCGTATGGGTTATAAACAAATGCTAAAAATATCTGTTGATGAACAGCAAGAAAAGAAATCTGTCCCAGAATGCATGTCCATCAATTACGTGTACATGTAAAATATTGATGTAACAGAGTGCCGCTATTTTAACTCTTTAACACTCATATCAGCCAAAAACAGCTTCTGCAGTGCTCTTGAAAAATGTCCATTTGCAGACCAATTTTTGAAAATTTACCACTGGAATGACTGGCTCGATAACCGAGCCAGTCGTTCCAGTGGTAAACTTTCAAAAATAGTCTTCTCTTGGTCTGCAAATGGACATTTTCTATGAGCAAATTGAAAGTTTCTTAAACAAATTCGAGGGTTAAAGTTATTATAAGGCCTGGTCTAGAGTGCAGCTCAGACACACCTTCACAATGGCTGTATTCGACTGGGTGAAAAGTAAGACTATATTCAGTCTCCTATTTTTGCCACATTGTAGTCTTCATATACTCCAGAGTATGTTTTTTTATTTGACTTGTATTTCCCAGAAAAAAATAGAGCATGAAACAAGCCGGAGCCAAAACCTGTGGCGTGTTTCGTGAAGTAGGTCACGTGACGCAAAATATGAAAATGCGGGACTTAAGAGCTGAATTCTATTATTATTATTCAGCATTCACTATGCCTGCAAACACCACTGAAAGGTGGATTTTATTTTCAAGATAGTAAAATTTAGACGATTTAATCTGTTTCTGCACATTCCATACTGCTAGGGTTCTCGCATTCGACCGGTACTGGAAACTGCGTGAGTAAATTTATGTCACGGAAAATCCCAGTCGAATACAGCCAATATTAACATGTTTCCAAAACAAAATAGAATGTACTGTTGAATATTTTGAACATAATGGGACTGGAAGCCATTGCTGCATTTTATACGATCAAAACATCAAGCACCAATGTGCGTATGTTCTCTGAGCAGGCTGGCTTGTACCCGTAATTAACTGCATCAATCACTGACTTGGAAGAGATATATTAGGTGAATTAGCTGCATCCATAGACAGACAAATAACAACTATAGCTCTTATTTAATCCAAACTGTATGTATGATCAGTTACTATACATTGAATGCATCAAGGCTGGAGCCAAATAATTTCTAAAGTATTTATATACAAATACTTTGGAATTCTTCAAATACAAATATTATGCATGGAGATAATTATGTGATTTGAAAATAACAAGCAACATAATACTAATTATTCAAAATAAAGCTTCTGAAGGAGTTGGTGGAGGAGGAAGCACCGGCAGCAACACTTATGAGTAAAATTATTTCAATAGCATTCCATGTATTGGAAATGTGGGAAAACCAGCATGAAAAGGGTTAAACTAATTCATTCTCCACATATGATCTGAAATATTTGTCCTTTACCAAGACTCCACTAATAATTACCTTCAAACCTGTCTATACCGGATATCTGCTTTGGGTTCCAAATGATTCTAAGAGCTCCCTGAATAGGCGTGGCCAGTTGATCACACATTAGTTGTCTTAATTGGCCACCAAAGCTTTATAACATATAGCTAATGAGTTGAGTTATGTGATGGCCTGTCTTTATTAACATTGGTTTAATGAGCCACATGGTGTCCTTTATATACAGGTTGACTGAAAATGGATGGAATAAACAGATCCTAAGGCAGAGGTATTCTGTGTGTTATCACTATATGAACATCTACCTTTGCTAGAGGATACATCATTACTGGCATAAATACAGTGTGTGTGTGTGTGTGTGTGTGTGTGTGTGTGTGTGTGTGTGTGTGTGTGTGTGTGTGTGTGTGTGTGTGTGTGTGTGTGTGTGTGTGTGTGTGTGTATTTATAACTGTAAGACACATGGACTGTTTCACAAATCAATGCAATGTGTTTTAGACCATGAATCCAGACTAGCTGACTAAACTGTTAGTTGATTGTAGCAAATCACATTCTGCTTTGTACATCAGTCAGGTGAAATTAGTCTCAGGTGTGGACTTAGTAAGCGTTCACGGTTTATATATATATATATATATATATATATATATATATATATATATATATATATATATATATATAATATCAAAATGTCAGAAAAGAAATGCTTACATTCAGGGTTATGACGGATGCCTACTATAGCATCAAGGCACTATGATCGTGACCTTTGACTATGTGACTAAAGTTCTCAAACAATCTTTGATTTCATTCTGTATTTATAAGCTTTCTAAGTTTGGTAATCATAATGGATAATGATCAAGGAATGGGTGCCAATACAATGTCAAGTCGATGTATTTTCCCGATCAGCACTTAACCATATAACCCTCAAATTTGTTTACGAAAATTTTCGCTTGCAGACCATGAGATTATTTTTGGAAATTTACCAATGGAATGACTGGCTCTGTTATTGAGCCAGTCATTCCAGTGGTAAAAATTTAAAAAATAGTCTTCTCGTGGTCCGCAAATGAACATGTCTCCTGACCACTACAGAAGCTGTTTAGTGTTAAAGGAGTAACCCAATAATTAATCTCAAATTTCGACCAGATCCGTTTAGCGGTTCTGGAGAAGTCATTTTTGTGAAAACTAGGTCATCCAAGATGACCACTGAAGCATTTGGCCAATCAAGTTCCATCGAACAAACTTGGATCAGCTGCTGCTCCAGATGATGTTTCATGAGTTTTGAATCGATCCCTCATGCGGTTTCGGAGATTTTTAGACGTTAAAAAATTAAAATCAGCTAAAATCCAAGATGGCCACTGAAAGAATTAGCCGACTGCCTCCCTTTGAACAAACCTGGATCCATATGATGGCCTAAAGATGTTTACTGCCAAATATACTTGAAATCGTTCCAGTGGTTTTTGAGAAGACATAACAAATTTTGCATTGCTTTAGTATGGGAGATTTTGGCGGGAAAAAGACCCAAGATGGTCGACAAACCGCTTATCTGACAGTTTACAAAATGGCAAATTTGACATCAGAATACACAAAAACCTATATAAAACCAATTTCGGCTTCAAAATCCATCATATAAAAATATCCAAAATGGCCGCCAAACATGCTACATTTTTTAGGTACCACCTTCCCATACTAAACAAACTTTATTTGCCCTTAGTTCCTAATCATATCTACCAAATTTCGGTCCGATCCATTCAGTGTTTCTGGAGAAGTTGTTTTTGCTTAAACTAGGTCATCCAAGATAGCCACCGAACCCTTTGGTCAAACAAACTTGGTTCAGCTCTTGCTCTAGATGATATTTCCTGAAGTTTGCATCAATCCCCCAAGCGGTACCGGAGATTTTTAAAAACATGTCTAAGACATGTTTTTAAAAATCTTCTCCGAAACCGCTTGCAAAGTCTAAAAATCAGCCAAAATCAAAGATGGCCACCGGCCAAATTGACCGCTTGGTTTCGTTTGAACAAACATGAATCTCTATGCCATATGGATGCTTCATGCCAAATATAATCGAAATCGGTCCACTGCTTCTTGAGAAGTTCTTTAAAGAAAAAGTTGACAGACAGATGAGCGAACAACGGATGGTCGCCACGGCATAAGCTCACTTGGCTTAAAAACCAGGTGACCTAATAGTTAGGCAAAATTGCAGAGAAAAACTATAAACCCAAAGATAAAGTATAAACAGAAAATGCACAAACTTAAAACTGCCACAATATTGCCTCCAAACAATCAACCATCATCATTCATTTAGTGATTTGGTCAAACTGGTCTATAACAACCACCTTAATGAACGCCCTCAAATTTCAATCTTTTCATAGATGCCCAGTTACAGACCAATAGAAGAGTATTTTTGAAAATTTACCACTGGAATGACTGGCTCTGTTATCGAGCCAGTCATTCCAGTGGTGAATTTTCAAAAAGGTCTTCGCTCGGTCTGCAAATGGACATATCACAGGACCACTGCAGAAGCCGCTTTAGGGTGATATACATGTTAGAGGGTTAATGAACGACCATTAATACAATACTGTGTCACATAATGGAGCCATGTGCATGGTTACTTAAACCTCTGACCTCACAACCAATCTGACCTCACAACCAAACATAAAAGGTTTGAAAGATGTGTGAATGCACCCATAGTTATGACATAAGTAGCTTTACCAAAATAATCACAAATTTGCCTGACAGACAGACAGACCAACATACTTGTACTATTTTACATGTCACAACAAAAATGTTAAAATTAATTAAGGTTTTATTGAAATTGGAAAAGCCATTAAAAGTGAATTAATTGATTTAATTCTCAGGTTGGATTCAGCACACCAGATGCCATTCAGTTCACTAAGTCTAGGCATCCTTCAGTTCATGTATGGCTTGATAAGCATTTGCTGATGAATACCAACCACACTGGAACAAATTTATAATGGTAATAAAATGCATAATAAGATCATGGGATTGAACAGGATTTTTATCAGCGCCAGCCTTGATCCATATCTAAAAACTGCAGTAAACCAATCCCAGATGATTAATCATTACTGACAATTTATCACCTGAAAATGTTTCTGTAACTCTGTAGGCACATACTGCTAACCCTTCAAATCCCAGTGCCTCACTTTCTTGACAACTATATAGGAAAGCTGTTGAAAATCTTGATTCTAATTTGACTGGATGATGTTGCTGCGACAGGCAACAGCTCTCCGTCAAATTAGGTTCAAGATTTTCTTCAACAGGATATTCCATACATGAACATCATAAAGAACTTGGTGTTTCTGGTCTGTAAGGGTTAAAGGTTAATGATTAATGTCCAGTGTCCGATGTTAATAGGTTTGTAATTATTCTGAGCTCTGGTGAATCTAAGAGTTAATAGCAAATCATGTGGCTGCACTAATCAGAGCTAATTCATCACCTGGACAGAATGCATCACCTGGACAGAACAGCTTCACCTGGCTGTTCAGGTAACCTCTGACCAGGTAACTTAACATGAGAACTGACATATACGATTTATTATCTTGTTCCAAGACCAAAATAAAAAGTAGTCACGTTTTCGGTAAAGCTCCCGGGTGAAATTTCTTTATAATACAGCTGGTCGAGAACACGATTATAAAAAATGAATTTCTTTCATACTGAAATCTTTTTTCCCACCCTGTAGCCCATTAACACTACCCATGAGAAAAACTGTCTGTAGTTTTACCTCTAATCATGGAAATCCATGGATATATGGATTGTCTGTGCTGAGACAATGGTTGCATGGAAATCCATGCATATATATGGATTGTCTGTGCTGAGACAATGGTTGCATGGAAATCCATGCATATATACACCTGTGCAAAAGTTAAGCACCAGCAAAAACAATAGAACGTAGAAACATGATGGTACAACTAGGCTGCCATACTTTTTGTCCCCGCGCTAGCTGACATAATTCCAAGTACGAAATGCACATACATGCATGACTTCACGCCGCTTGATGTCCGTGCGTGGCGGGAAACAGCACACGTGTTCAGTTATGTAAAAGTCCAGTTTGAGGTGTAGAACATTACATACAGATTTAGGCGACAAGATTAGGAATTTTGTGTTCATGACCGTGGTTTATTTGTACAGAGAGAATTAGCTCTTGATTGTGAACCGCTATGGCAAGACGAAGGTTAAGTGATCGTGTGAAATGGCAAATCATAGGCATGCATACCACTGGTATGTCATGCAGAGAGATTGGCAGACAGCTGAACATTAACCATACTGTAATCAGTCATTTGATTGCAAAACATGGGCAAACTAACGAGGTGAAGGACAGGCCTAGATCTGGAAGACCGAAGAAGACTACTGCCCGTGATGATCGAGCCCTAGTACGCCTTGTTAGGAGATCTCCATTCACCAACAGCAGAGTGCTCAGCCAGCAATGGGAAACGCGCAATAGAGTGTCAATGTCTACCGTCAAAAGGAGACTGTATGCTGCTGGCATGAAAGCTAGGAGACCTGTCAGACGTCCTCTCCTCACTGCACACCACAAAGAGGAGCGTCTGAGGTGGTGCAACGAAAGAAGACACTGGAACATGAGATCCTGGAGACGGGTACACTGGTCCGATGAAAGTCGGTTCCTGCTTCATGCCACAGATGGTCGAACTCGTGTATGGAGGTCCAGACGCACGGCGTACGACCAACGTAACATCATGGAAGAAGTTCCATTTGGTGGAGGTTCCGTTATGATATGGGGGTGCATCTCATTTGATTGTAAGCTGGATCTGTTGACTGTACCTGGAACACTAAATGGACAAAGATATCAAGATTCCATACTGGATAGAGTTGTGGTCCCTCATTTTGTAAATCATGCACCTGGAACCCACCCTATATTCATGGATGACAACGCCCGACCACATCGTGCTAGAGCTGTGCATGAATACCTCCGCCAGAATGCCATCGAAACCCTACCATGGCCAGCAAGGAGCCCTGGCATGAACCCTATTGAGCATATCTGGGACATTCTGGGAAACATGGTGAGAAGGAGGGATCCTCCTGTGCAGAACCTACAGGAATTAACAGACGCACTCCATCTTGAATGGCAACGAATACCACAATGGCGTATCAGTCGGTTGGTGACCAGCATGAGACGTCGTGTCCAGGCCGTCATCCAGGCACAAGGTGGATATACCCGGTATTAATAATGAGTCTCAAACTCGTGCACAGATGTTAAACTTCGTTTTCAGACACCATTAATGACAATCTAACCACGTGTGTCAACCGTAGGGCAATAGTTGTCAGTTGTGTCAACGTAACCATATTCAGGCCTCGTTTTCAAGTTCAAACAAAAACATACAGTGTTTCCCCACCATCATAATCAGCATTCCTCTAGTTGCATTATTACCTCTTGCACTAAGATGGATGGGTACATAAATGTTTATGCTATTGCTTTCTTCATAGCACATGAATATACCCTCGCATGTGCGTAAAAATAGGGTGGTGCTTAACTTTTGCACAGGTGTATATATGGATTGTCTGTGCTGAGACAATGGTTGCACGGAAATCCATGCATATATATGGATTGTCTGTGCTGAGACAATGGTTGCACGGAAATCCATGCATATATATGGATTGTCTGTGCTGAGACAATGGTTGCACGGAAATCCATGCATATATATGGATTGTCTGTGCTGAGACAATGGTTGCACGGAAATCCATGCATATATATGGATTGTCTGTGCTGAGACAATGGTTGCATGGAAATCCATGGATAATCGTGCATGTCTGTGTTTACCAAACACGGACAATCTGACTTTATAAATTTTCAACTGTATTGATGCTGTTCTAACTAAGCCTTTTCTGAGCTCAAACCATGCACGGACATTCACGGACAAATGTCTGAGCTTTTCTGCGATAATCTGTTCCAATTTACATTCGAGCCGTCTACCACGGAAATCCATGGACTTTCTAGGCAAAATATCTATGGGAATCCATGATGCATTTTGCATGGGTATAGATAACCAAAAGATGTCATTCTATGAATATGGATATAAAGTTACCTGCATTAATGTTAATTAAATTGTCACTATATAGATGGAAACTTATAATGATGAAAACTGCGTATATGTATAGATTATATATACAGCATGTACATGGATAGCGGTAAGCTGGAACCATATTTAATCCATTGTTCAATTAAATGTTTGCTGAATAACAGCGCCAGTCACTTTGATATGTACATCCTGAAAAATATCTCTGCCTAAACCATGTAAATAAAAGAAGATTTAAAATATATATTTCATTCAAATTAAGACTACATGCATTCATAGTATGGAATAAAATCTGTAGGCCAGTCTTATTGAAATTCTATAATAAACACATGTGGATTAAATGTCGCTTGACAGAAGCGTAACATGCAGCCAAATATAGTGAACAATGAGCATTAGTTCAAATCCTGTAAATAGAGGCATTTTACAAATATAAAATTCATTTTAATGAAGACATATATATATATATATATATATATATATATATATATATATATTATATGCTGCGTGGGCCAGAGCTCAAACAGAGCTTTGATGAAATCGCACAGTTTCTGTTGAATTAAATATCATTTGAAAAAATATTAACTTCTATCATAAACATAAACAGTTATTTATGCAAAACAGATAAAAGGCCAGTCATGACCATTTGTTTGTTCCCTGATCGAGCTGTTTAAAGTATAACGCTGTGTAAACATTATTTTTGATGAAATACTATGTTTATTCATGGGAGATAACTCTGGTAAATATACAGCCTTAGTTGAATTGCCACCATGAGCACAAGCTTATCCATGTAGCAAAATTGAGGTGAATCAATTCAGATGTTCGAGAATGGTGTTCTGAGAACCAGAAATTTAGCTGTGATATGCAAATGCTAGTTAGTATAAACTTTGTCCTCTGTTTGGCTGTCAAATCCGTGACAAAAAACAAGTCACAGCAAGAGAAATCAGAGATTGCCAACCCTCTGTCTCCTATTTTGCCACATTGTAGTCTTTAAATGCTTTCTCAGGTTTTCCTACACCCAAAGTTATGGAATTGTAATGCATGTGTACACACTTTTCCATGCTCAAATTTGGGGCAAATCAAAACACAATTTTCCGAGATATCCACAGATCAAGATATTTGATCCAATCTGGATTTGAGTTCTCTTATCCGGATCATGTCCAAGTCTGGACATTCAGTTGCATTGCAAATTCCTTCGTTGTGTTAAGGTTTGAGTCAAATCGGATCATCAGTCTTTTAGATACAGCTCCGGACATAGACAGACATGCACGCCTCCCACCAGCCATGTGTGCATGCACACGCACACACATGCACGCACACACACAATACCTTGTTCCCCTTATGGGGCAAGGGCAACTATAGGGTATTCTCACTTGTCTATGAATCATGGAGATAGTGCTGACAAAGACAGAAGGCTTTCACTGTAATGTATTGCACATCGATGTCTGGTCACAAGGTACAGATGTACACAATTTGATGCGTGTTAGCCTACCGATGCTCCGCTGTGTACATACAGATGCAGAGATTCATTTTTATGTGTCCTTGTCATCCGCACCGGGGTGGGGGGGGGGGGGGGGGGGGAACAATAGGTCAATCAGGATGAGTGGTGCATATTAACACTTTAACACTCAAATTTATTCAAGAAAATTTCAATTTTTTCAGATAATATGTCCATTTGCAGACCTAGAGGACTGTTTTTGAATATTTACCACTGAAATGACTGGCTCGGTCTGGCTATTCAAGTGTTAAATTTCCAAAAATAGTCTCCTCTTGGTCTGCAAATGGCCATTTCTCAAGACCACTGCAGAAGCCATTTTCGGCTGATATGAGTGCTAAAGGGTTAAATCAGATACCTCCTCTCAATAAAGTTCATGTGCACCAATCTTTCACATGAACAAAGCTTCAGGAATTCTACTCAAGGTGTTTCATTGTTAGTTTTGTGAAGTTCTTTTGTGGCATGTATTTTACTCTGACACCCAATAACAATGAACAATATGAAGGTTAAGCCTCCAGTAGTCCTGTCCTCAATGCAAAACATTTAAAATAAAAAATGGATGCAGTACAATGCTTTGGGTATATATATTTCATGGACCACAAAAATGTCACATTCCAGGCATATTTAGCTCAGAAGCTGTTTGAAGGCTGTGCAAGCTACAATGATATATATATATATATACGTGACATTTTTGTGGTCCATGAAATCTAAGATGATCAATAAGTTAAGTAATGTGATCGATAGATTACACTTTGATCTTAGTGCAGAAATTGCTCTCTAATTTGTACTGTGGGTGGTATTTAACTGATTAAAAACATGCTTTTAAATCTAACAAAGAGAAATGTGTAAACGGTGAATAGAATGGAAAGTATGAGATGGGGCAAGAATGATTATTATGTGATACATCCGCTCAGCTGATTGATAAACGTAACAGGTTTGGATCCTTTAAATGGGACCATTCAGTTAGATTGTTTTCAAATTACATTCATAGAACAATGGGTCAATAGAAATGGGTGCTTAATCCTTTATCCCTAAAATTTGCTCACGAAAATTTCAATTTTCTTATAGTAAATGTCCATTTGCTGGCAAAGAGAATATTATTTTTGAAAATTTACCACTGGAATGACTGGCTCGATAACCGAGCTATAATAATATTCTCTTGGTCTGCAAGTGGACAGTTTCCAAGACCACTGCAGAAGCCGTTTTTGGCCGGTTTGAGACATAATATTTAGATTAACATAGCAAGAATCCAGTCAAATTAAATGCCTCGAATGTCCTCATACTGGTCAATAAGAATTCAGTTAAATGCAGGATCTCAACCTGTTTCATGAAAATTGATGTACCTATGTCACACCGACTATCAGCTCCACGGGTACAGGTGCACCGTTTTATATCTCACAGGTGAGACAAAGACATTTTATATCTTACAAAAGCTACAGGTGCATCATTTTACATTAAAACTGATTTTCATACTGGAATGGTTGTCTGCTGCGTCTTCCAGATTCATGGATAATGTCACTATTTTCACAATATTACAGATGAGATGCATGTGTTTGAAGGAATGACAAATGTAGAGGATCTTAAGACTTTTAGGTAGATGATAGATTATTATAATTCACAGTGATCCATCATGGCACACGCCAGTATCACCTGCCATCGAAAAGCAAAATGGGTGAGTGGGCCATATACATCATATTCCACCCATGTATAATCAATGACATTATGACTGTCTTTATTTTCTCATCATTATATAAAGAACACCTAAATACAAGCTGAACAGGCGCTAAAAACAGAAGGCTTTGGTTAGTCATAAGAACAGTCTCATTATCTACCAATTTTCTGAGTGTGTACAGCATTCCAGAGCCGCCACATTTACTAGAAAACTTCAAGAACAGGTTATGCTTCATTCTTGAAAGCATACAGATTCTGTACACCGTGTTCTAAAAATAGCTACATGAACAAGTAACCTCTGTATGAGAATACATGTACTTGTACCAAATATCACCTGTATAGCGCTGCTAATACAACAGGTATTAACGAGACATCTGTGACCTTGACCTTTGAGCAGATTAATCAGCTCATTCTGTATGAAAATATGTTCAAGCTGAGCAAGATCCCCAAGCCAAAACATAAAGGGAGCCGTTAAATGGATATACATGTAGTTAGGTAATTACAGTTCTAACCTTTTATTAATCAAGACACTAAAAAAACAGGCTTCTGAAGTGCTCTTAAGACTTTACTGGTCAAGCTGACCAAAACCAGCCTCTGCAATGGTCTTGAGGAATGTCCATTTACAGGCCAAGAACACTATTTTTGAAAATTTACCACTGGAATGCCTGGCTCGATAACCGAGCCAGTCATTCCAGTGGTAAATTTTCAAAGATGGTCCTCTGTTAGCCTGTAATGAAGGAAATTTCAATTTCCCTTTCTCCGAGATCTAACAATACTCACCATTCTATTACTTCTGATATAAGCTATCCTGGATAGCTGGTCCTAGGACTATAGACTTAGTACGCTTTACTGACTGCTGGAACCGGGTACTCGGCTCCCAACTGCCGAGTACCCGTTTGCCATGAAGCTCTTATTGTTTGCATAGTCACCAAACAAGAGATACCCATGGCTTGCCTCCGTGGGGCTGGGAGGCTGGGTCCGTAATAGAATGGTGAGTATTGTTAGATACTCACCATTCTATTACTTCTGATATACACCAGATCTAGACAGTAACCTGGTGGGAAGGGGCAAACTATCAATTGCTACTTTTGCCCCTTGGAGAAAGAGCTAGACTTAAACTTGATTAATGGAGACCTAAAGGAACCATCAAGTTAACGGAACCGAATCACATTCGCATCACTGCCCCCCCCCCCCCCCCCCCCTTTTCGCCTGAAACACAAATATGTTAAGAGGGTTAACTGCTCTTTGCATATATTAGCCTGGGAATGAGCATGAATATATAAGATGAATGAACATGATATATAGACATAATACAAAAAACTCTCAATCTTGAATTACCTCATGATATTTGGATTTCAGACGTGGAACCGCCAACCATTCACTTGTCCGGCCATCAGTGACACAATCTGGTTGACATCCTCTCGCTCGACCATGTCTGCTTCTTAATTCTTTCTTACAAATGCCAAAAAAAGGAGAAGAGCAGTGTGGTCGTATAACTATCATTTCAAAATAAAGCGAGTGGATTGGCGGAGTCTGACACATCCCTCATATAGTAATCCGTGAAAGAGGACTCACAGTGCCATTGTGCAACAGCCATGATGTCCTCTAACGGAACACCATTGTAAAGGGCGGTTGAGGCGGCTATTCCTCTAACATTGTATGCCCTTGCGCATTGCACCTCAATCCTGCCATTACCGACCTCAGTGTTTCCATCTGAAACCGAGGCGCATGGATAAACCAATTTAATGGCCTGAGATTGAGTACGGATCTCCATCCCTCTGTGCTCTTGGGGACAAGGAACATGTTTGAATAGAAGCATGGAGTGTTCCGGTTTGCTGGTTTTATTGCTCCCTTCAGAGGCAAATCTGACACTTCGTTTTGAATGGCTTCTAACTTGTCTGGTTCCCTTGGCACGGGTGTCCAGACAGGTGCCAAAGACAGATTTTGTGGTGGAAAATCCCACCACTCCGGCATGTACCCCTGGGATAACCATCCCAGGATCAGACTGTCCGGCGTCACACCTCGCCAAGCCTCGACGAAACGCAGGAGCCTTCCACCCACTATAGACAATGCAGGTGTCTGGCTCGCGATCTGCTCACACACACCCCCCTCTCTTGACGAGAGAGAGTGAGAACCATTTTGGTCTTGGCTTGGCCGGTCTAACTGCCACCGCTGTTCCTGTCGTACAGGTGCGGCCCAGGCAGATACGAAGGGAGCCCCCATACCCTCAGGTACGATCCGCTCCCTTCTTTCCCCCCTTAGATGACTTACCCTTCCCCTTGCCCTTCCCGCCTCTCGGGCGATCAGGAGCAACATTGGGGAGGGTAGGGGCCTCCACAACCTTCTTGCCCTTTTTCGCCGGAGACGGCTGAGAAGACCCAGTAGAAGCAGAAGCGGCACTAGGCTTAGCTTTCGCCTTGCTTTTGTTCTTTTTCTGCTTCTTAGAAGGTTGCCCGGTTAACGGCTTGGCTACAACCTCTAGTGCGTGCGCCTGACACACTAGCTCCAGCTGTAGATTAACCGCCAACTGATTCTGCGCGATGTTGGCAGTGTCTTCTAAGATGGCCCGCCACCAAAGATGCTAGGGCCAGTAAGGGGCATCCCAAGAAGATGCTCCCTAACGGCAGTAGCTGGACACATATGGTCAAGGACCATCTGCCTCCTTGACTTCGTCACTTGCGCTTGCACCCTTGCCAATGCGTCTATAGACAGCACCAGGCCCTCATTGACATATGAACACACCACAGGTGGCACAGGGTGGCCTGCCCCAGCTTCAGCCCACACAGACTGAAGAAGGCGATAAGAATGGTTGACAGTACTCATTGCTGCCCTCACCCCCTCATCACATCGGCACAGGACTTCGTCATGGTGTACCTGAGACTTGTCCACCAGCACCGGGGCGGGGCCACCCGCTCCAGCACTCTGGACACCCAGCGGTCATCCTCAGTGACCATTGGGACAACACCATATCTGTCATATTCCCCCTGTGGGATACGACACCTCGCCCGCACCTCCCTGGAGGCCGCAGGAAGCTGGCCCTTGGTCAGGAGTTGTTTGCTATAAATAGCATCTAATAACTCCATAAACCTTGGATCCAGTCCAACAGACTGGATCTGGGCTGCGGGCAAGATCCCAGTCCTAATCGATGCCACCGATAGACGGGGTGCATCCTCATTGGCTGTGGTCGAAACCACAGATGGGTCTACCCTGGCTAGCCAAGCCAGAGGCTCTGACCAGTGTGTCTCTGAGGAGGACATTCCCGTGAAAACGTCACCCATTGACGTGTTCACGGCCCTACCAGCAACGGCCTCCCGGCTAGGAGCCATTGCTGATATGCCAGGAACTCCGGTACCGTACGGTTCCGCCGCCACCCCATGAAAAACACCAGTCCATGGAGTAGGCCCGCACGGAAAACCGTGCGGACCCGTAACGGTTGAAGAACCGTGGCCAAACACAGGCGCCAACGGCACCCCATGTCTGACTGCCAGACCAGGCGAGATAGGCGAGTACCACGACTGGCCAGCCACACCCGTCACCGTGTCGGTTGGCGACAAACCAACCATCATGGGACCAGTGCCCGTTACTGGAGTGGCCTCAACCACAGGCGGAGCCACTGCCCTGGCTTGCGCCAAGCCAGACAGATGGAGGACGGTTCCGTCCAGGACGGAATCAACCTCCACGCTCTCCACCTGGGGCATCTCAGGCCGCAGCAATCTCTCCTCCTCAGCCTTCTCGTCTCCAGACCCCGAAGAGTCGTCACTAGATGAAGAAACCGTGGAGCCATCCTGGCGGATGGCTCCATGCCTGACGGACCGGCCACCACTACTGGACCACCCGGAGGTGGCCGCAGAGAGACAGAACCCATCAGGCCGGAGCCCGACGGGATTGCCAGGGAGCCGTACGAGACAGCTCCCTCGGTGGCCAGTCCCGAACCTTGTCCTTGAACCAAGCACGGGAAGAGACTGCCCTACAACTTTTGGAAGCAGGGATGACACCAGCGTAGGCAGAACGCTATGCAAGAAGCCTTGCATAGCAGGACCAAACCACGCCGGCGGTGCCGTCTCCGCAACCTCCGGTTGCAGATGTGGAACGTCCCCAAGGGCCGAAACGGATGCTCCACGATTTGCTTTCGGACAGCCTGACCCCGCGTCAGACCCTGCCAAGTCCTTCTGGGCAAGGAACTTGACCATCATGTCGGACGACCACACTGCACAAACGTTACACCTACTGTCAAGATTACATTTGGTCCTTGAATAGAACCCTCACGAATTTCTGGCACTCGTCACATGATGGCGGGGCTGGCTTGGCCTATAAATAAGCACAAACCTACAATAAGCAAGCGGAACGAAACAGGAATGGAAGGCAGACAATTAATTTTCAAATAATTTGATCATAAATTAAATGTTAACCCTCCCCCATACCCCACCCCGCAACGTTACAGCAAAGATTGCATTCATTATGACGACAAGAATGAAGCGGGCAATAATACACCCATAAACTGATCCTCAAAGATGTATAACGGAACCAGGAATCATATCGCATAGCATTCGGGGTATATTTACTAATCAATATAAATTATACTCCTAATGAAGGCCAAAATGATATGTGAAGAAACAACAAAATGTAAACAAACTGCTGTAGCACACGGTAAAACTGCAGACCACACATCTAAATCAAGAATTTTGAAACTACCAATCATTGCAAACAGATCGTGATAACACGCAAAACTTGAAAATTCCAGTTTTTTTGGTACCAATAGAGTACGCAGCACCCAGAATCAGATGCGCGGATTAATGAAACATTTTCTTCACATAAAAATCTGAGACAACAGTTGGGAGCCGAGTACCCGGTTCCAGGAGTCGGTAAAGCGTACTAAGTCTATAGTCCTAGGGCCAGCTATCCAGGATAGCTTGTATCAGAAGTAATAGAATGGTGAGTATTGATCGAAGGAGAAATGGACATTCAATGAGCAAATATTTGGATTTCTTGACCAAATTTGACCATTAAAGGGTTAAGGAATTGACACTTGTAGGCGAAGAGATTATTTTTGAAATTTTTTCACTAGAATGACTGCCTCGGTTATTGAAAGTCTTCTCTTGGCCTGCAAAAACTGCTTTCAAACCACCTCATTGTTTCGAAAACAAACTGACAATGTTCTGAGTCACATTTAATTTCCTCTGTGGTTGACAATAAGTAATTCTATATTTAAAAAATAATAAAAATATGAAACATGTATATCAAATTAATATTTATAACTGACATATTGCTATATATGGTAATTTGATACTTATACATGACATATATAATCCTATATACAATGACAAACCTCTGTAAGAGAAGATCTAATTTGTTTCCAGATGCGACGATAGTATCCTGTGCTTCTTTATGCTTAAGTACATCTGCACTCAGATTGCCAATCTTCAGAATAAGATCTCCAACATGGACGCCACATTTTGCTGCTAAACTCCCACCATTCACCTGAAACAAGAGTTCAAAACTATTTTATGGTACATACATGTAATTGGCGAATCCAATCTGTCGCTCAAGTATATGATGTCATAATCAATTATGTCATTTATAGGGTGACATCACAATCAACTACCTATTGAATGACATAGCTAAGTCTGTCAGGAACTTAAAAGTCCATCAGTTGTATGAATTGCATCATTTGCATGTCTTAACTATTTAATAAACATTCTGTTGAATACTTTGAAACTAATTTGACTGGGTCCTGCTGCTGCCATAAGTGATCAAAACATGGGCGAAGTGTTGGCAGAGCGAAGCTAGAAATGTGTGGGGCATAGATAAAACTTGATTCAGTCATTACACTTTATGACAGAAATTTAATCCGTTAATGGTTAGGCAAGCTATTGAATATTCTGAAACTAATTTGACTGGGTGCTTTGATTGCAACGTACAGCAACAGCGCCCAGTCAAATTTCATTCAAAATATTCAACAGAATGTTTACTAAATAGTAAATCCATCAGACATTCAATTCATACACTTGACAGAGTATACAATGTTCATGACGGAGCTAGTTACATTATTCATTATGCATTATGATTGTGACATAATTGATTATGACATCATATACTTGAGTGACAGCTCGGATCCACCTATTTCCAGATGATCTATGCGAAAAATTGTGTGTTTGACTTACAGATAGGTCAGTACATGTAAATAACAAGCTGACATGTGGAGGATCTGGTATTATACAAAGGTCAGATCTGATATAAATCTATTAGATGCCATTGTGACTCAAAGGGTGTTTCTCTGTATACAATATACACTGAATACCATGACCAGCATTTCAATTATATATATATATATATATATATATATATATATATATATATATATATATATATATATATATATATATATATATTGTAGAGTGAAAGATCGTTTTAAATCACTGAGATACAGACGGATTCATCCACACAGTGAAACCACAATTTTGTCAATATGCCCATAAGAAACACTCGACCCTGGAATTTAAATAGAAATACTAAACTAGGTGTGCATGCATGTACGTGTGTGCATTTATCTGGCCATGTTCAGCTGTTCTTCCAATTACATGTAACGGCCAGCATCATTTAAATAATTGCTATACAATTAATTTTGTCTCTTTTTCGAGACAATCTCCTATGGATGGATGACCTCACCAAATCATACGGTCATCTTTTGAAGTTTGTTGTCTTAAAAATGAGTTTAAGTGTTCTACATTTTAACCCTGAATGCATGTAAAAATCATGCTACAATGGAATGTGATCAGGTAATAGTTTGGGTGGGACGGAAATAACGGGCATCATGAAAGGGAGACGTGAAATAATGATAAACACAGATAACAAAAATAACGTAACAAAACAAAGTAAAATGTACCGTTGAATATTTTGGACTTAATTTGAGTGGAAGGCATTGCTGCCTAAAGCCGCAAAGGCTTCCAATCAAATTAAGTCCAAAATATTCAATGGTACATTTCTTACATCATGTTCAAAATTGTACTACCAGGTAATTCAAATGTTGCTTATTTTGTTTTGAAAACATGTTAACTTAGTGAGGTGCTATGAGGTGTTCAAACAGCATGTAAATATTTGTTAAACATTGATGACGAGTTGAATGAAAGCAATTTATGTTACTAATGATATGCTTCAGTGAATAATGTTCTATTTACTTAATCTAAACATGCATCGCCACACCACCTCTGCCTCAATTTATCTATTAACCCTTTAACACTCAAACCCGACAAAAATGGCTTCTGCAGGTCTTGAAAAATGTCCATTTGCAAACCAAGAGAAGGCTATTTTTGAAAATCTACCACTAGAATGACTGGCTCTGTAACCGAGCCAGCCATTCCAGTGGTAAATCTTAAAAAATAGTCTTCCCTTGGTTTGCAAATGGACATTTTCTAGAAGAAAATTGAAATTTCCTTGAACAAATTCGAGGGTTAAAGGGTTAAGTTCATAGCCTATACAGCACATATCAAGGCATGATATAAAAGCCTTTTATGAAGCCCATTACAGGACACAAATTGAAATGAATTCACAAATTAATAGATAACTGCACATGTCATTATTTGCTATTGGTGGAGAGCCCAGTCTGTGCGACCAAATAACTCACATGTATACATGTATATAAATAAAGCAATAGCGATATGCCTTAAAAGATGTTTTAACCCTATAAATGTCAATAAAATTAAAAATATCTGTTAAAGGGAAACACCAGACCCTCTATACTACTTTGTATAAAATGAATCTACAGACCGTAACGTTTTCAAAAATATAATTGTAAGCTCTGTGCTCAAATTAGAAATATATATCTTCGTTATTTAAATATGTGACACATTAGCTAAATCTCTATTCCAGGATGAGTTGTATGACGTCATAAGTTGAATGTTTTTCTCGCTGTTATGCAACACTATCGCAATAAAATTGCGATTTGCGTTTTATAGGGTGTTTCTCTTCAGAGGTGTTAGGAATATATAAACTATATTTGCGGAAATGTTGAAGAATATATAATTACAACCCTTTGTCTGATTTCTCAGATGGTGCCGATTTTGACATCAAGTTTTGATCGTTAGATAAATGAATGACGCGATAGTATAGGTATATCAATATAATTTCCACTTTTGAATTAACACTCTCACTGGCGCTAAGGCAGATAATGTTATTAACGCTTCATCTATTAATATGAGTTTAAATGATTCTTACATACACCCAATACATCTTTAGGTACTTGATGTTTTCATACTAGCCTCAAAACTTACTGAGATATTGTAATATTCATGTAATTGGCAGATCTTCATAGAAAATGGCCATCTTAAGGTTCGGCAACTAATGTATGTAAATAACAAATATTTTTGATAAAGTTGCGATAGTGTGATAAACGTCTTAATCTCTTCAAGCTGTACATATATAAATGATGTCGATAGCCCTATCACCGATAGAGATATCACCATCCATAATACATGCAATCCTGTCTTCAGAGTGCCGTTATCATGGTTCTTGTCGGATGGGATTCAACCTATGACGTCATGGGTTTAATTAACTCGGAGAAAATTATAGCAACATAGCGTTTTTAACACCATTTTAGTCGGATTTATATATAAATGTCGAAGGAAATTTTTACACAGTAGCTTAAATATGGGCTCTATGATAGAACTGGGTGTTTTATGCAAATGATGGCGACCCTTCTTGTGTTCCCCTTTAAGGGAATGTCCATATGCAGGGCAATACCACTATTCTTGAAAATTTACTGCTCAAATGACTGGCTAAATACCTGTCTTAGTAACCGAGTCAGGTGTTCTTATGATAAATTCTTAGTCTTATCTTGGATTGCAAATGGATATAATTTTCTAGACTGCTGCTGAATCAGTTTTGTCCTGCTTGACCATTGAATGGTGAACTGACTCACTGCTTGTTTACTGCCCATGAATATATACAGAGACATATAAAGAAAAAGACATCTATATATACATGTGGTCCGTGGGTGTATGGGGTGGGGGAGATTAAAATGCATACCTATCTTTTAAATTGTTTGTACAAAGGTATATTTGCACCTTTGTGAAATCCAGCACCATTGTGATGATACACTTACCACCTCCTAGTAAGCAAATATGTACATATATCAGTCAACATCTACTTAAAAGGAGCTTTTTTCTCTATCTCAAGCTTGGTATGTTACTCTATACATTAAGCATTAACCCTTTCATGCCCAAGCTGGCCCAAACAAACACCCACGAGTGAGCTTGAGAAATGTGCATTTGTAGCGCAAGATTATTTTTGAAACTTAATGCTATATTTGAATGACTGGCTCAGTAATCGATCCAGTCATTCCAGTGGTAAATTTCTTGTCCCAAGAAAGGAAATTATATAACTCAAATTTTACTCAACAAATTTCATCATTAACCCTTTATCCCTCGAATTTGTTCAATTTTCTCATAGAAAATGTCCATTTGCAGACCAAGAAGCCTATTTTTGAAGATTTACCACTGGAATGACTGGCTCAGTTATCAAGCCAGTCATTCCGGTGGTAAATTTTCAAAATAGGCTTCTCTTGGTCTGCAAATGGACATTTTTCAGGACGAGTGCTGAAGCTGTTTTTGGCTGATATGAGTGTAAAAAGGTTAAGCATTGCATTGCTCATCGACTGTCCATCAACAGAGCTGCTCAAAGATGCAACAGTCTGTCACACAGAAATTCTTTACTGAAAGTTATTGATTACTATATATACATAATAAACTGATCTACGTTAATTTTGAAGATTCTGAAAATTGTCGGGTATCACTAACTAAGGTTTATGAACCCCGTTAAATGGTCAGGCCTTCTAAATCAGGCCTCTCCAGGTCTTAACCATTTAACACTTATATCGGCCAAAAACAGCTTCTACAGTCGTCTTGAGAACTGTCAATTTGCAGACCAAGAAGACTATTTTTGAAAATTTACCATCAGAATGACTGGCTCGATAACTGAGTCATTCCAGTGCCAACTTTAAAAAATAGTCTTCTCTTGGTCTGAAAATTGATATTTTCTTTGAAAAATTGAAATTTTCTTAAACACATTCAAGGCTGAAAGGGTTAAGTAGTGTCCATAGCCAGACCAAGAAGAGAATATTTTTGAAATGTTACCAATGGAATGCCTGGCTTGTGGCTCGATAAGTGAGCCTGACATTCCAATGGCAAATTCTAAAAAATGGGCTTCTCTTAGCCTGCAAATAGACAGGCAATAAAGATATACATTAATTTTCTTGACCAAATTTAACCACTAAAGGCGTAACAATTTCAATCATACAACCCAGGTACAACACATTCTTAATAGCGCAATACATATAGAATCCTCTTGAAAATTTTTGAAACTAATTTGATTAGATGCTGTGCAGCAATCTCTTCTATTGAAATTAGATTCAACATATTCAAATCTATTAGCAGTACTTATGTTTGTTTTGAGATTTCAGGGCTGAAAGGGTTACGGGTAAAATAGTTATTGTCATATTGATCTGCATTTTATGAACCATCTGTACTCTGTAGGCATAAACCAACCCAGTCATCCATTAACCATTGACAGTCCAGCGTCTCAAATTCAACAACAACTATACAGGAAAGTGGCTGAATATTTTGAAATTAATTTGACTAGAACATGTTGCTGTAACAGCTCCTAAACAAATTAGTTTCAAAATATACTTGCAACAGAATATTCCTTTACATGTCATCATTTAAAGAATTTATCATTTCCGGTCTGTAATGGCTAAAACAGTCCCCACATGGTATATTGTGAATAGGTTATCGTTGAGGCCAATCAATGGTGGCGTATGTCATTATTATCTTCTTCATAAAGTGAAATCAGTATAAAGATATATTCTTTTATTAGCATTTAATAAAATGTACTGGCCACCGGTCAGCCATTCATAGGTACTTAAAACTAGCTATCAAAATGACGGGTCTACAAAGTGTGTGTGAGAATTAATTCACAGGTAAAAATGTCTATAGAGAGCTGTGATCAATAGCCATTCCATACAGGTTACACATCATAATAAGCTTGATGAGGTCAAAGCTGTGACGCGCTAAATAACATCAATATTTGTATTGAGGACAGCTACAATACAGCATTCACAGTCAATACACAAACACATCTCAGCTCAGAAATAAGCGGACATGTTTTCAAAACCAAAACAGAAACATGTAAGAAATGCTCTGCGGAATATTTTGAACATAATTTGATTGGAGATAAATGGAATCCATTGCTGTCATAACAAATGATGTCTACCAATCCAATTATGCTCAAAATATCAAACAAAATATTTCTTACATTGTGTTAAAAATTGTACTAACTATCATGTTTCTGTTTTTGTTTTTGAAACATATTTTTGAGTTGTGGTTTACACTAAAGAATACTGTGACCGGATGTAATTGTATTCATGATAATTTTAAAATTCGCTTATCCCTTTAATGGTCAGATTTGGTCGATAAAATCAAAATATTTCCTTACTTAATGTCCATTTGCAGGCCAAGAGATATTTCTGAAGATTTACCGCTGGAATGACTGGCTCCTTTATCGAGCCAGGCATTCCAGTGGTAAATCTTCAAAAATTGATTTCTCTTGGCCTGCAAATGGACATTGAGTAAGATCTCTACAGAGGATGGTTTTGGCCGGCTTGACATTTAGAGTTAAATTAAACTAGGATTCCACTTTCAGATCGCTAGCCCGGCTAAGTCCCCATTTCTGCATTATCCACAGTATTCTGATGAACCTATGTACAGGTACTTCTATGATGTGGTCACCATGACACTGGCTTTTTGAGCCCCAAATAGTCAGTGTTCTGTGTGACATACAACTAGGGCAGTGTATGAACATGACAAATCAGATCAGAATCCTTTCAGCATAACTACATCAGTTATCCAGCTGCAGCGTCAAGACTTGAGCTACAACGAAGTCTCATACATCGAGCTCAAGATCAATATATTAATGTTTTAAGAAAGTTAAGGGAATGCAACTTGCACATCAGATCTGACTACAGCGCTTGGTGATCCGCTCGAAGTACTAGAACTCTGTTTTCCCACAGACCTGTCTTTGCAGGGGGAGATAAAATTCTAAACAGGTTAAATTACAAAGAGATCACTAAAATTGATGTGATGCCTAAAAAATGTGTAGCATTTTTAGATTTGAATGTAGGGCACTTCATAAGAACTTTCATGATAATATCAGAAGTCTCCTTTGGGAAAGCAAGGTCAATAGACATGCCCAGTCTGGTTACAATCTCTTTAATAGACTTCAAGTTAGCATCAATAACAATAATAGTGAGTTTGATTTCAATTTTTAGTTTAAATTAAATATATTTAAAATCTAATATTTGCACCACAGCACTGCAAACTACAAAAAAATGTTAAATTGAATTTTCTATTTTCATGAAAACTGTTACGATTTCAATATCTGCTTACACAATTGCTGAATGTGTGCATGAGCAAACCTGTACATGTGAACATCCCTGATGGGAAGGTGTTTGGCTAATCACATATGAATGGAGATTAGAAACCGCAGCATGTGATAAACACTGTCATAATCGCTCAAGCATATTTGATTCGGTGGTGACAGCTGGTTGGAATCAAGGGTCACAGTCACCCCGTTCGAGAAAAAGTGGGAATTATCCTTCCAGTGTGTGTGCGCGCGTGCGCGTGCGTGTATGTGCATGCATGTGTTTGTGTGCATGCCTGGGTGTGCAGGAATTGATTCTAACTCAACTGATCTGAAACTGTTTGATGGAATTCAAACCAAATTTGGTACATGTCAGTTACCTGCATGATTTCGGAGTGCAAGAGGACATTTACATTTTCCTTCACCACATGGGGCATGGCCCGGGGCAAATGATCAAAATAATTGTAAAAGAAGTTCTCCTCTGTCATTTTTACTGTTGGAGAGAATTCAACAAATATTTACAAAATTTGTACGTGTAATATGATTTCGGAAAGCATTGGACGTTGACATTGGTCTCTGCCCCCAGGGAAAGAAGAAGGGGTCAAAATGTCAACTTTTTACGTGAGGTAATTGATTATAACTCAACTCATCTGCAACCATTTTAGACGGAATAACAATTCAACCAAATTTGGTATGTTTGGTATGCAAACCCCTATGATTACGGAGTGTACAGTGACATTTTACCCTGACTCCGACCAAGGAATTGATCATACCGCAACTCATCCGAAACCGTTCTAGATGGAATTCAGCCAAATTTGGTATGTGAGTTACCCATATGATTGTGTAGTGGAAGAGGACACTTACATGTGGCTCAGCCACCAGGGTGACTGGGGGGGGGGGGGGTTGGGTCAAAAGGTTGAAGCAGAGAATGTGGGGATTTGAGATGACGCATCGTTGAGCGAGCAATCCAGTATAATTTATTCTGGTAGCTCTAATGGTGTATAAAGATTCAATTCTTTCTATTCCCATATTCTTGAGCGGGGCGGGGGAAGGAATTACGTACATCAATGGCCAATCATTATCCACGAGCATGACAAGATACTTTTCTTGTATCAAAAAAGATCTTGCAAGACACAAATGATGAATAGGCTGTTGGGAAAGTTGATTATTATAACATAATATAAATTAATATAATAATTGGTTTCCGTAGGAGAAGCGATGGATCCATCAATCGCTAAGCTGACAGGTCGATATGGGTTATGCAGGCAACAGCAGTGGCAACATGCCTTAACATTCCAGCCTCACCCTACATGTACCAGCATACCCTCCCCAGTCAGGCTGTTTTAGAAACAATACAGTACTTACAGCATTAACCCATTCATGGTAAAGCCGGCCAAAGCTGACCTATGTAATGGTCTTGAGGAGTGTCCATTTGTCCAGGACAAACCAAGACTATTTTTGAAGATTTAACACTGGAATGACTGGCTCGATAACCGAATCAGTCATTCCAGTGGCAAATTTTCAAAATAGTCTTCACTTCGCCTACAAATGGACATTCAATAAGCAAATATTCAAATATATTTTGGGGAAAATTTGTCCATTAAAGGGTTAAAATTTGTGTGAACATTTAACATTAAGCCTGTTAACTTACAGACGAGAAATGACGCAAGGAATTTGTACCCATATCCCAAACCCTGATGGTCAGACAGACACACACACAAATAAACTCCAACCCCTGATGGTCAGACAGACACCACGCCGACATAAACTCCAACCCTCGATGGTCAGACAGACACCACCCCGACATAAACTCCAACCCCTGATGGTCAGACAGACACCACAGACATAAACTCCAAACCCCCGATGGTCAGACAGACACCACGCAGACATAAACTCCAACCCCTGATGGTCAGACAGACACCACAGACATAAACTCCAACCCCTGATGGTCAGACAGACACCACAGACATAAACTCCAAACCCCGATGGTCAGACAGACACCATGCAGACATAAACTCCAACCCCTGATGGTCAGACAGACACCACAGACATAAACTCCAACCCCTGATGGTCAGACAGACACCACAGACATAAACTCCAAACCCCGATGGTCAGACAGACACCACGCAGACATAAACTCCAACCCCTGATGGTCAGACAGACACCACGCAGACATAAACTCCAACCCCTGATGGTCAGACACACACCACGCAGACATAAACTCCAACCCCTGATGGTCAGACAGACACCACGCAGACATAAACTCCAACCCCTGATGGTCAGACAGACACCACGCAGACATAAACTCCAACCCCTGATGGTCAGACAGACACCACGCAGACATAAACTCCAACCCCTGATGGTCAGACAGACACCACGCAGACATAAACTCCAACCCCCGATGGTCAGACAGACACCATGCAGACATAAACTCCAACCCCTGATGGTCAGACAGACACCATGCAGACATAAACTCCAACCCCTGATGGTCAGACACACACCACGCAGACATAAACTCCAACCCCTGATGGTCAGACAGACACCACGCAGACATAAACTCCAACCCCTGATGGTCAGACAGACACCACGCAGACATAAACTCCAACCCCCGATGGTCAGACAGACACCATGCAGACATAAACTCCAACCCCTGATGGTCAGACAGACACCATGCAGACATAAACTCCAACCCCTGATGGTCAGACAGATACCACGCAGACATAAACTCCCACCCGATGGTCAGACAGACACCACAGACATAAACTCCAAACCCCGATGGTCAGACAGACACCACGCAGACATAAACTCCAAACCCCGATGGTCAGACAGACACCACGCAGACATAAACTCCAACCCCTGATGGTCAGACAGACACCACACGGACAAACTCCAACCCCCGATGGTCAGACAGACACCACGCAGACATAAACTCCAACCCCTGATGGTCAGACAGACACCACACAGACAAACTCCAACCCCCGATGGTCAGACAGACACCACGCAGACATAAACTCCAAACCCCGATGGTCAGACAGACACCACGCAGACATAAACTCCAACCCCTGATGGTCAGACAGACACCACGCAGACATAAACTCCAACCCCTGATGGTCAGACAGACACCACACAGACATAAACTCCAACCCCTGATGGTCAGACAGACACCACACAGACATAAACTCCAACCCCTGATGGTCAGACAGACACCACACAGACAAACTCCAACCCCCGATGGTCAGACAGACACCACGCAGACATAAACTCCAAACCCCGATGGTCAGACAGACACCACGCAGACATAAACTCCAACCCCTGATGGTCAGACACACACCACACAGACAAACTCCAACCCCCGATGGTCAGACAGACACCATGCAGACATAAACTCCAAACCCCGATGGTCAGACAGACACCACGCAGACATAAACTCCAACCCCTGATGGTCAGACAGACACCACACAGACATAAACTCCAACCCCTGATGGTCAGACAGACACCACACAGACAAACTCCAACCCCCGATGGTCAGACAGACACCACGCAGACATAAACTCCAAACCCCGATGGTCAGACAGACACCACGCAGACATAAACTCCAACCCCTGATGGTCAGACACACACCACACAGACAAACTCCAACCCCCGATGGTCAGACAGACACCATGCAGACATAAACTCCAAACCCCGATGGTCAGACAGACACCACGCAGACATAAACTCCAAACCCCGATGGTCAGACAGACACCACGCAGACATAAACTCCAACCCCTGATGGTCAGACAGACACCACACAGACAAACTCCAACCCCCGATGGTCAGACAGACACCATGCAGACATAAACTCCAACCCCTGATGGTCAGACAGACACCATGCAGACATAAACTCCAACCCCTGATGGTCAGACAGACACCATGCAGACATAAACTCCAACCCCCGATGGTCAGACAGACACCACGCAGACATAAACACCAACCCCTGATGGTCAGACAGACACCATGCAGACATAAACTCCAACCCCTGATGGTCAGACAGACACCATGCAGACATAAACTCCAACCCCTGATGGTCAGACAGACACCACACAGACATAAACTTCAACCCCTGATGGTCAGACACACACCACACAGAAATAAACTGATGGTCAGACAGACAACACGCAGAAATAAACTGATGGTCAGACAGACTCCACACAGAAATAAACTGATGGTCAGACAGACAACACGCAGAAATAAACTCGCCACTTTGTGCATCCTACACCTACCTTTTTACCTCTTTCACTGATGACTTTGGGATATCTCTCATTTTCCAGTCAACATACAGGGAAACTGTTGAATATTTTGAAATTAATATGATTGAAAGGTAAGCTATTGCTGCCTACACCCAAATTAATTTCAAAATATTCAACAGAATAACTTTTAAGTTTTGTCATAGAGAATTTACTTTTTCAAGAATTTGGTGGTGAATGGGGTTTTAAAAACTGGTTAAAAGCCCACCTGAAAAGAATCACATGTCTTATAGAACTGCCTGTCTTAAAAAACCTATCTTAATACTTTTACGCCAGCTAAAAAGGGCTTCGTTAGTTGTCTTATGAAAGCTTCATTTGCATACATAAGAAATGACTATTTTTACCAAAATATATCACTGGAATGTCTGGCTCGATAACAGAGCTAGTTATTCCAAGTGATAGATTTTTGTGGAAAAACATCTTGGTCTGCAAATGAACTTGTCTTAAGGAAGCACCTGTCCTAACTGCCCTGAACCAGTGTTTTAATCCTATTATATAGTAAGAGACTTCTATTAAGAGACCATCTGTGTATTGTGACTTAACTGGTTGGTCTCCATAGGGCATGATCAGGGTGGTCCCTTTAGACAGGTTGCACTGTGATTCTAATTTATTGACCATGTTATATATAGTGTCCAAATGATACCGACTTGATACCATTTGAATAATGATTGGGTAATTAATAAAATAATACTTTGCCACAATACAAGCACCTGAAATTAGTTAAACAAAAAACTAATATGGCCGTTTCAATTGGCAGGTAATTGATTTTGATTGATAGATAATCAGATTTATAAACGCAAAACAAAAGTTTCAGGTTCGACCAACGTATCAGGAGTCACGTAATGATATGCCCAGTAATGTTACCTTGATCACCTAATGTTGGCTAACATGATATTTGACGTCTGGGTTATAGTCGACTAGAAGGCATGATTCACCAGTTTAAGCTAATGAATTAATCAGTAATCGATTATAATTCATCAATTTCAATGTTATTATATTTTCTAGTTATTATTATTTGAAGGTTTACCTTTGTGATTGCAAGGGGTCCACCGTAATCTTTTCCACCTTGCATGCGAAAACCCCACGGGGTCGCTGGATCGGTCCGTTCTAACTTGGCTTCTAACGTTAACATAGACATTTTGCTACGGAAAAAGAATATAATTTCTCTTTAAAAATCCACTTGTTCGAACTTCTTAGACGTTACCAAGTGACAACCAATCTATAGGCGACCAAATTAGTTTGAACTTATTTGACTGACAGTCGAAAATTAGTACATTCTTCTTCGTATTCATTACGCATCCTATGATAAACCACAGCCTACTGGTCGAGTCCGTGAAAGTAATTTGCACACGAAACGAATTTAACCTTCCGTATTAGCATTTCGACCAAGTGGAGATGTGATTTGGTAGCGCGTTTAACGCACATTGGTTTAAGGTCCACCTACATTACGTCGGGTGGATTTCAATTGCGTCTGCGCTTTGTTATCGTAACAAATTCTTCTTTGTTCCATATATGGAAGTAACAAGCCGCTTTATGTCACAAAAGCGGGAGATTTGATTTAATATTTCGAACATCTTTTGAATGACGCCAGAGTTATTTGTTGAAGACTAATGAATATTAAAGTAGAAACTCCGGTTTGCAGCTGAACATCTCATGAGATACGTACGTAAGACAGGTAAAAGCACACCATGAACCCACTATATAACTGGCTCTGATAGATCTGTATCGTCCTATCGCAGGGTCTTGCCCTCCCTCTACGCTCTCGTATCGAACTGCGAAACGATGTGAGTGGGCGTATACGTTAATACGATGATAAGTAAGTATTTATCGCTCAATCCTGACATAATTGGATACTGCAAAACAGATACACAAGAAAAAACCCACACGAAAACAACCAAACAAAACTATACAATACGACTATACAGAGGATATAATAGTAATAAATATATAATACATGTATATGTGTTCTGTGATAGAGTATTTACATATAAACATAAGCAGACCGTAGATTATACATTCATTGATTTTGTGGACATTAAAGAACTTATATCCATTTCAACTATACATAAGGGCCCATAAGCTGTTAAATATTTTGAAACTAGGGGGTGGGGGTGTTTGGGGTGGGCTGGTGGCATTGTGGGTGTGTGTGGCTGGTGTGGTTTGTTGCAAGATAGGGGCAGGATTCTCCCATAAGGGTGGTGGGGGGGGGGCGGTGTTGAGCGCGCGTGCGTGCGTGTCTTCATGTACTTTTTTTGGGTGTGTGCAATTAAGTGCATGGGTTGTGGTGGGGGAAAAGTATTCTTAGAGGGAGAAATTTAATTGCCATATGCATCTCCCCCCCCCCCCCCAGCCGTCAGAGTGGTATATATACGCCCGCACGCACGCACGCACGCACGCACGCACGCACGCACGCCAGACACACCACCACCCCAACACTGTTCCCACCCCACCCCCATAGCCATGTTGTTACTTTCAGCGGCTCCTAGTCCTGCACCTTCAACTCCATCACCCCTCACCGTGTGTCATGGCCAGAGCACAATCTGGTAGTGTTGACATTCGGTTCCATAAGAGCATGACGTCATCAACCCAGTAGATGTAGCTTGATCATCACCTTCATCATGAGAAGCGTATTCTCATCAGAGCGCGGGCTACAGCTACTCTTTCTGATAATCCTGAATATGGTACGCACCAGAATGCACTTGGGCGCTGTTATCAGCTCATCTCGTTTGTGTGGGTTGGTCACGTCCCAATTATAATTTTGTTACTATCCATCTCTTTAATGCAATCACCATCACCGGTTGCAATGACCTCTTTGATTGCTGGCTCTAACTGCTGAGTTCATGAGTCAAACTGGAGCACCATCAGATCAGCTCGGTCAAGTTCCTTGGAGGGAACCTGAGGGCTGGGGATACTGTCCTGCTTAACTTGAATGGCATCATCAGCTGTCATGGAGATCGACGTTTCATCTGCCATTTGGGAACTACGGGATCCAGACACAAATATCTGCTCTGGTCGGAATACCCTTCAGGTATCATGGGTATGTGTAGATAGGGGCATGCATTCACAGGAGAATTGTACCCATGAGGATTGTATTCCATCGTCGTGTCTGTATCACATACTGTGCTGGGCCATGATTGGAGGAGCAGGTTTATGTGCTAAGGAGTTGACTGGACAGATCTACCAGTTTCTGAAATTCTGGGGAAGTAACGAACTAATCCTATGAGATGAACAACTTATGCCTGCTTTTTTTCGCCTTCGCCTAATCGATTTACATGTTCCTAGGTAAGGCATCTCTCTTTTCAGGGATGAGCCAGGAGTCGGTCAGTTCTCCACAGCGATGTTTAGTTTTAGAGACTGGATCCGATCTTGGGGTATGAGTTCGTGTGTAATCTTCCCCAGCACTATGGCTGGACAAGAGTTCCCGCGAATATCATGCCATCTTTGCACTAACGGGACGTGCTGCTGTACGCGGCTGACCTACATGCACTTAAAACTGAATCTATTGACAGTAAACGTTCTTTTTGCATAGACGCTAGCCACGTTATCAACTTCCTGCCCATCCCACACATGCTGACTAGTTTCCTCATCTTGCGAGTGCACAATTTGAAAAATATAAGAGAAGCTTCGGCATCTCCATGTATACATTTTAATGAACTTTTGACAGTGAGAAACAAGCGAGCCATTCGCATCTGAGTCCGAAGAACTGCAGCTCCTTCTCGTGACAACAGTTTACACCCTCGCAAGCCCTCCGTATGAACATCTAGTACGCCACCAGTAGTTAGATTATTGAAGAAGTACTAAACAGGGTCAGAATTAATTTTCATGGGAACACGTGTCTTCCCAACGTTTATCTGAAAAATCTTATGAAGCCATCTGTAGCACGGGTCGACCGGATGGGTACCGGCCATCCCGGCTAAGCTGGATACGGAGCAGCCATTGTGGATTCGCTCCAGGCACGCCACCTGAGTAGGATAGTACGCGTATATAAGCACTCTGATAGAGGTTTTCATTAAAAACGGCTAATTCTCCTTCGATCAATACTCACCATTCTATTACTTCTGATAACAAGCTATCCTGATAGCTGGCTCTAAGAATCTAGACTTAGTAAGCTTTACCGGCTCCTGGAACCGGGTACCCAGTTCCCAACAAACGGGCACCCGCCCGCCAGTGAGGCTCATTCTTGTTTGCATAGCAACAAGAGCACACATGCTTTCTAATTGCATTTGGAAATATCTTAGTTAATTTAAGTTTTCTAAGTCTTTCTGTGCTGTGGGAGCTGTTTTTTCGCTTACAAGGATTATTGGATTACCATGGAAGGAGCCGTTGAAAACCAGGTTGTATATTTCCATGTTATTCCATAGTTGTAAAAGACTTAAGTCTATAAAATTTCGTCTGTGTCGCATGTTCCAATTTCTGATCCCGAATCTGTTAACAACGAAATATGCCAGATTGGTCGCCTTCCTTTAATCCCAACAGGCGATCGGCAGATATGAAATGAGGTGTTGGCTATACAGTGTTTTTAACACGAAAATCGGCTGACGTCGTTCTCTGTATTATCCGAGCGGGTGACGTCACACCCGGATTTATCTCGGATTTTTATGTGAAGAAAATGTTTAATTAATTCGCGCATCTTGTTCTGGGTGCTGCGTTCTTTATTTGTACCAGAAAACTGGAATTTCAAGTTTTTCGTGTTATCACGATCTGTTTGCAATGATCGGTGGTTTCAAAATTCTTGATTAAGATGTGTGGTCTGCGGTTTTACCGTGTTTTACAGCAGTTTGTTTACATTTTGTTGTTTTCTTCACATATCGTTTCGGCCTTCGCTTGAGAGTATAATTTAAAATTTATTGTTTAATATACCGCGAAAGCTATGCGATATGGTTCCTGGTTCCGGTTATACATCCTTCAGGATCAGCATAGGGGTGTATTCATGTTCGCATCATTCTTGTCATCATAATCTATCGATCTTTGCTGTAACATTACGGGGTGGGGTGCTGGAGGTTTACAATTTATTTATGGTCAATATATTTGAAAATAATTTGTCTACCTTCCAATAATGTTTCGTTTTGCGTGCTTATTTTAGGTTTTGTGCTTATTTTATAGGCCAAGCCTACCCCGCCATCTTGCCCAGAGTGCCACAAGTTTGTCAAAGTCATATAAAAAGACCATGTCTGTTACCGTTGTTCTCCTTGCAATATCGATAATAGGTATGATATATATTCAGTGTGGCCGGTCGATATGTTGGTCAAGTTCCTTTCCCAGAAGGACTTGGCAGGGTCTGACGCGGGTCAGGCGGTCCGAAAGTAAATCATGGAGCGTCCGTTTCGGCCCCTGGGGTGGGGGGGGGGGGTGGGGTGGGGGGGCGCTCCACATCTGCAACCGGAGGCTTCGGAGATGGTACCTCTGGCGTGGTTTGGACCTGCTATGCAAGGTTTCTTGCATAGCGTCCTTCCTACGCTGGTGTCGTCACTGATGTCAAAAGTTGTAGGGCAGTCTCTTCCCGTGCTTGGTATGGACCCCGTCGGGCTCCGGCCTGATGGGTTCTGTCTTTCTGCGGCCACCTTCGGGTGGTCCAGTAGCGGTGGCCGGTCCGTCAGGCATGTGAGTTGTTCGCCAGTGACTCCTCATCTAGTGACGACTCTTCAGGGTTTGAAGTTAAGGAGGCCGAGGAGGAGAGATTGCTATGGCCTGAGATGCCACGGGTGGAGAGCATGGAGGTTGATTCCATCCCGGACGGAACCGTCTTCCATCTGTCTGGTTTGGCGCAAGCCAAGACAGTCGCTGCACCCGT
This sequence comes from Chaetoderma sp. LZ-2023a, assembly GCA_034401795.1. Taxonomy (NCBI): domain Eukaryota; kingdom Metazoa; phylum Mollusca; class Caudofoveata; order Chaetodermatida; family Chaetodermatidae; genus Chaetoderma; species Chaetoderma sp. LZ-2023a. Next base: position 38,470,077 of record CM067372.1, on the reverse strand, counting down.
GGTTGAAGCCACACCGGTACTGGGCACCCGCCCAGGGCTGGTTGGTTTGCCACCAACTGGCACAGTGACGGGTGTTGCTGGCCAGGCTGGATACACGCCTATCTCGCCTGGTCCAGCGGTCACTCATGGGGTGCCATTGGTGCCCATGTATGGCCACGGTTCCATAACCGCTACGGATCTGCATGATTTTCCGTGCAGGCCTACTCCATGGAATGGAGAACTCTATGGGGTGGTGGCGGAACCGTATGGTACCAGTGTTTCTGGCTTACCAGTGGTGGCTCCAAGCCGGGAGGCTGTTGCTGGTAGACCCGTGGATACGTCAACGGGTGGCGTATTCACTGGTGTGTCCTCTTCAGAGACAGACTGGTCCGTGGCTCTGGTTTGGCTAACCAGAGTGGACCCGTCTGGTTTCGGCCACGGCCATCGGTTGCATCGATTAGGACGGGGGTCTTGCCTGCGGCTTGGATCCAGTCCATCGGACTGGATCCAAGGTTTAAGGAGTTACTGGATGCTATTTATAGCAAGCAACTCCAGACCAAGGGCCAGCTCCCTGCGGCCTCCATGGAGGTGCGGGCGAAATGTGTCGTATTCCCCGTGCGGAATACGACAAGTATGTTGTGGTTCCAGCGGTCACTGAAAATGACTGCTGGGAACTTGGAGTCCAGAGTGCTGGAGCGGGTGGCCCCGCACCGGCGCTTTTGGACAAGTCCCAGGTACACCATGAGGAAGTCCTGTCTATGCGATGAGGGGGTGAGAACAGCTATGAGTGCTGTGAATCTCTCTTATTGCCTTCTTCAGTCGGTGTGGACTGAAGCGGGGGCAGGTCACCCTGTGCCACCTGTGGTGCTTTCATGCGTTAATGACGGCTTGGTGCTGTCTATGAACGCATTGGCAAGGGTGCAGGCGTGAGTCCTTGACCATATGCATCCGGCTACCGCTGTTAGGGAGCGTTTGCTTGGAACGCCCATGACTGGCCCTAGCATCTTTGGTGGCCAAGCACGGGCCATCTTGGAGGACACCGCCAATATTGCGCAGAATCGGTTGGCTGTAAATCAAGAGGGGGTGGGGTGGGGGTGGGGGGTGGGGAGAGGGTATCACGAGCCAGACACCCGCATTAGGCGTCGATGCATCTATAGTGGGTGGAAGGCTCATGCATTTCGTCGAGGCTTGGTGAGGTGTGACGCCAGACAGTCTGGTCCTAGGATGGTTATCCCAGGGGTACATGCCGGAGTGGTGGGGTTTTCCACCACAAAATCTGTCTTTGTCACCTGTCTGGACACCCGTACCAAGAGAACCAGACAAGTTAGAAGCCATTCAAAACGAAGTGTCAGGTTTGTTTCTGAAGGGAGCAATAAAACCAGCAAACCGGAACACTCCAGGCTTCTATTCAAACATGTTCTTTGTCCCCAAGAGCACAGGGTGGTGGAGACCCGTACTCAATCTCAGGCCATTGAATTGGTTTATCCATACGCCTCGGTTTCAGATGGAAACACCGAGCTCGGTAATGGCAGGATTGAGGAAAGGAATGTGGTGTGTGTCAATCGATCTAAAAGATGCATATTTCCACAATCCAATGAACAGGAGTTGTTACAGGTTTCTGAGATTCGCGTTTCAGAATCAGGTATGCGAGTTTGTGTCCTCCCATTCGGCCTGTCGACAGCTCCACGGGTCTTCACAAGAGTGGTCCTTGCGGTGACAGCATTTCTCAGAAAAGAGAACGTGGCGCAACACACGTACATAGATGATTAACTTATCAAGCCAGACACATCAGCCAGGTTAGAAGTGGCTACTGCTCTGACTCTGAAGTTACTTTCAGATCTCGGCTGTATAGTCAACAAGGAGAAATCCGAATTGACACCCACTCAACATTTCGTTTATTTGGGGATGTGATTCGATCTCGAGGAAGGCAGGGTTTACCCGTCAGAGCCCAGAGTGGAGTCTGTGTTAGCCATCCTCAAGAGTTTTCGATTGGGAAACCACATTCAGGCGAGGCTGTTTCTTCAGATGATGGGCATGATGGTCTCCATGGAGCAGGTAATCCCGTATGCTGCTCTGATGCGAAGACCTATCCAGTTGTATCTGATGTCTCTGTGGAAACAGAGAACAGAACCCCTGTCAAAGGGGGTGCCAGTTTTGAAGCCAATAATATCGCATCTTGTATGGTGGAAAAAGCGTCAGAATATCCAAGTAGGAGTTTTGCTGCACCTACCACACCCCAACTGTCCATGTACACGGATGCTTCGCTGGAGGGGTGGGGGCCTGCGTTGGAGAACACCAGGTCTCGGGCACATGGACTCTCCAAGAGAGCCAGCTGCATATCAATCTGTTGGAAATGATGGCAGTGGAACTGGCGTTGGAAAGATTTCTTCCAAAAGTCAGGCGCAAGGTGATATTGATACGTCCGGACAACTCGACAGTAGTATCATACATAAATCGCCAAGGCGTGACCAAGTCACACACACTGTGTATGAAGGTGTAGCACTTGATTCAATGGTGCAGGAATTACTCAGTTGTTTTGAAAGCAGCTCACATTCCTGGACGATTGAACATTCTGGCGGGTGCTTTACCTCGCAGACAGAGAATTCTGCCAACAGAATGGTCTCTCAATCCTCCAGTTCTTCACAGGATCTTCGAGCATTGGGCCAAACCCAACATGAACTTGTTCACCACAAAGGAAAATGCTCAAATCATGACTTATGTCTCACCGATTCCAGATCCAAATGCCATTGATACAGATGCTCTGGTGATAAGCTGGAAAGGGATGCATGTTTACGCGTATCCGCCCACCATCCTTCTGCCGAAGATTTTGGTGAAGATCAGGTAGGAGCCATGCCTGGTCCTGCTAATAGCGCTGTGTTGGCCAAGCAGGGTGTGGTTCACGGATCTTCTGGATTTGCTGCTGGACAATCCAGTGGAGTTACCCGAGATTCCGAACATAATCTCCCAGGCCAAGGGGCGATTCCTACACGAGCGTCCCTAAATGTTCAAATTGACTGTGTGGATGTTATCGAACAACGTTCTGCATGGGAAGGTTTTTCTCGACAAGCTGCGAAATTCATCGCATCTTCGAGAAGGAGGTCAACCTTCAAGTCATATAACCACAAGGTTAACAAATTTGCAGACTGGTGTGAAGGAAAGGGTATTGATACCTTTCAATCCACTATACAGCAAAAAGCAGACTTTCTCCTTCGATCAATACTCACCATTCTGTTACTTCTGATATACAGCTGGCCTTGACAGCGGCTCTAGGATTATAGACTTAGAAAGCTTTACCGACTCCTGGGAACCTGGTACTCGGCTCCCAACTGCCGAGTACCCGTTTACCATAGAGCTCATTCTTGTTTGCATAGCAGCAAGAGCAATACATGCTTTCTGCATTGAGGATTTTAGTGTTTTTTGTGAAAGAAAATCTAAGTCTTTAATCTGTAGTGATAGTTTGTGTGTTCGTGAAAGGATTAACTAAAGGATACTATGGAGAATACCGCCGAAGATAACCAGGTTGTATCATTCTTTATTATCCATAGTTAAAAGACTTGGGTCTCTAAATTTCGCTGTGTCGCATGTTCCAATTTCTGACCCCATAGAATCTGGGACGTGTGCTAACAACGATATATGCCAGACGATCACCTTCTTTAACCCCCAACAGGCGATCGGCAGATATGAAAATAGGTGTTATGCTACGGTATTTCTAACACGAATATCGGCTGACGTCGTTCTCCGTGGGATCCGAGCGGGTGACGTCACACCCGGTCGCTCGGATGTTTATGTGAAGAAAAATTTTTCATTAATTCGCGCATCTTGTTCTGGGTGCTGCGTACTAAAAATGGTACCGGAAACTTTAGAATGATCAAGTTTACGTGCGATCACGATCGGTTTGCAATGATCGGTGGTTTCAAAATTCTTGAGTAGATGCGTGGTCTGCGGTTTTACCGTGTGATACAGCAGTTTGTTATACATTTTGTTGTTTTCTTCACATATCGTGCTGCTTTCGTTAGGAGTATAATTTATATTGATTAGTAAATATATTCCGAATGCTATGCGATATGATTCCTGGAGCCGTTACACATCCTGGAGGATCTATTATGGGTGTGTTTTATGCCCGCCTCGTTCTTGTCGTCATAATCAATGCGATCGTTGTTGTAACGTGGCGGGGTGGGGTGCGGGAGGGTTACAGTTAATTTATGAGTCAAATTATTTGAAAATTAATTGTCTGCCTTCCATCCGGGTCTCGTTCCGCTTGTTTATTGTAGGTTTGTGCTTATGTTATAGGCCAAGCCAGCCCCGCCATCATGTGACGAATGCCATAAGTTTGTCCGTGTCGTGTTCAAGGACCATGTCTGTTTTAGGTGTGCCCTGTGTAATATTGATCATAGGTGTAATGTTTGTGCAGTGTGGTCCGTTGAGATGATGGTTAAGTTCCTTGCCCAGAAGGACTTGGCTGGGTCTGACGCGGGGTCAGGCGGTCCGAGAGTAAATCGTGGAGCGCCCGGTTCGGCCGGTGGGGGTGCTCCACGTCCCCAGCTGGAGGTGGCGGAGATGGCACCGCCGGCGTGGTTTGGTCCGGCTATGCAGGGTTTTCTGCATAGCGTTCTGCCCACGCTGGTGTCGTCCCTGCTACCAAAGGTTGGGGGGCAGTTTCTCCCCATGCCTGGTACGGATCCTGTCCTCGGACAGGATTCTGGACTGGTTACCGAGGGGGCCGTCTCGTACGGCCCCCTGGCAGTCCCGTCTGGCTTCGGCCAGACAGGTTCTGTTTCTCTGCGGCCACCTCCGGGTGGTCCAGTAGCGGTGGCCGGTCCGTCAGGTGTGGGAGCCGTCCGCCAGGACGGTTCCACGGTTGACTCGTCTAGTGACGACTCTTCGGAGTCTGAAGACGAGGAGGCCGAGGAGGAGAGGTTGCTGCGGCCCGTGAAGCCGCAGGTGGAGAATATGGAGGTTGATTCCGTCCTGGACGGAACCGGCCTCCATTTGTCTGGTTTGGCACAAGCCAGGTCAGCGGCTCCGCCTGTGGCTGAGGCCAATCCGGTACCGTGCACCGGTTCCGTGCGGCTTGGTTTGGCACCAGCCGTCACGGGAACGGGTGTGCCGGGCCGGGCGTGGTACTCACCTATCTCGCCTGGTCCGGCAGTCGGACGTGGGGTGCCGTTGGCGCCCGTGTCCGGCTATGGTTCCGCGACTGCTACGGGTCCGTACGGTTTTCCGTGCGGACCTACCCCATGGACCGGAGTGTTTCATGGGGTGGCGGCGGAACCGTGTGGTACCGGAGTGCCTGGCGTGTCAGCCGTGGCTCCTTGCCGGGAGGCCATGGCTGGCAGGCCCGTGAGCACGTCAACGGGTGACGTGTTTGCGGGGGTGTCTTCATCAGAGGTAGATTGGTCAGATGCTCTGGCGTGGCTAGCCAGGGTTGACCCGTCTGTGGTTTCGGCCACGGCCGATGAAGATGCGCCCCGTCCGTCGGTTGCGTCGATCAGGACGAGGATTTTGCCCGCGGCCCGGATCCAGTCAGTGGGACTGGATCCACGGTTCATAGATTTGTTGGACGCTATTTATAGCAAACAACTGATGACCAAGGGTCAGCTCCCTGCGGCCTCCAGGGAGGTGCGGGCAAGATGTCGTATTCCGCGGGGGGAATACGACAGATATGGTGTAGTCCCGTCGGTCACTGAGGATGACCGATGGGTACTGGGCGTCCAGAGTGCCGTGGCGGGTGGCCCCGGTCCGGCACTTGAGGACAAGTCTCAGGTACACCAGGAAGAAGTCCTGTCCCTATGCGATGAGGGTGTGAGGGCAGCGATGAGCGCTGTCAACCACTCGTATCGTCTCCTTCAGTCGGTGTGGGCTGAAGCGGTGGCAGGCCACCCTGTGCCACCTGTGGCGCTTTCATGTGTCAATGACGGCCTGGTGCTGTCTATGGACGCATTGGCAAGGGTGCAAGCGCGAGTGACGAAATCCAGGAGGCAAATGGTCATTGACCATATGCGTCCGGCTACGGCAGTCAGGTAGCGTCTTCTTGGGACGCCCCTGACAGGGCCTAGCATCTTCGGTGGCCAAGCGCGGGCCATCTTAGAGGATACCGCCAGTATCGCGCAGAATCGGTTAGCGGTAAACCTACAGCTAGAGCTAGTGCGGCAAGCGCACGCACTAGGGGCTGTGGGGAAACCACTAACGGGACAACCTTCAAAGAAGCAGAAGAAGCATAAGGGCAAGGCGAAAGCTAGGCACCCTCCCCAATGTTGCTCCTGACCGCCCTAGAGGCGGGAAGGGCAAGGGGAAGGGTAAGGGTAAGGCCTCAAAGGGCGGACAGAAGGGGCCGAAGCGTACCTGAGGGTACGAAAGCTCCCTTCATATCCGCCTGGACCGCACCTGTGCGACAGGAACAGCGGTGCCAGTTACACCTGTCGTGCCTAGAACGAAATGGTTCTCACTCTCTCTCGTTAAGAAAGAGGGGGGGGAGCGGACTGCGAGCCGGACAACCCCGTTAGACGTCGAGGCGTCTATGGTGGGTGGAAGGCTCATGCGTTTCGTCGAGGCCTGGCGAGGTGTGACGTCAGACAGTCTGGTCCTGGGATGGTTATCCCAGGGTTACATGCCGGAGTGGTAGGACTTTCCACCACAAAATCTGTCTTTGGCACCTGTCTGGACAACCGTACCAAGGGAGCCAGACAAGTTAGAAGCCGTTCAAAAGGAAGTGTCGGGTTTGCTTCTGAAGGGAGCAATAAAACCAGCAAACCGAAACACTCCAGGCTTCTATTCAAACATGTTCCTTGTCCCCAAGAGCACAGGGGGATGGAGACCCATACTCAATCTCAGGCCATTAAATTCGTTTATCCATACGCCTCGGTTCCAGATGGAAATGCCGAGGTCGGTAATGGCGGGATTGAGGAAAGGAATGTGGTGTGTATCGATCGATCTGAAAGATGCATATTTCCACATTCCTATGAATCGGAGTTGGCACAGGTTTCTGAGATTTGCGTTTCAGAATCAAGTATGGGAGTTTACAGTTCTCCCGTTCGGCCTGTCGACAGCTCCGAGGGTTTTCACAAGAGTGGTCCTTGCGGTGACAGCGTTTCTCAGAAAATAGAATGTGGCGCTACACACCTACATAGACGACTGGCTGCTCAAGGCAGACTCGGCAGCCAGGTTGAACGTGGATACTGCTCTGACTCTGAAGTTACTTTCAGATCTAGGCTGGATAGTCAACGAGGAGAAATCCGAGTTGACGCCCACTCAACATTTCGTTTATTTGGGGATGCGATTCGACCTCGAGTAGGGCAGGGTTTACCCGTCAGAGCCCAGAGTGGTGTCTCTGTTAGCCATCCTCAAGAGTTTTCGAGTGGGAAACCACATTCAGGCGAGGCGGTTCCTTCAGATGCTGGGCATGATGGTCTCCATGGGGCAGGTTATCCCGTACGCTGCTCTAATGCGAAGGCCTATCCAGTTGTATCTGATGTCTCTGTGGAAACAGAGAACAGAACCCCTGTCAAAACTGGTGCCAGTTTTGGAGCCGATAATATCGCATCTTCTATGGTGGAAACAGCGTCAGAATCTCCTATTAGGGGTTTCGCTGCACCTACCCCACCCCCAGCTGTCCGTCTACACGGATGCATCGCTGGAAGGGTGGGGTGCCTGCCTGGGAGAACACCAGGTCTCGGGCACATGGACTCTCCCGGAGAGTCAGCTGCATATCAATCTGTTGGAAATGATGGCAGTGGAACTGGCATTGGAAGAGTTCCTTCCGATGATCAAGGGCAAGGTGATATTGATATGGTCGGACAATTCGACAGTAGTATCATATATAAATCGTCAAGGCGGGACCAGGTCGCCCACTCTGTGTATCAGGGTGTGGCACTTGATTCAATGGTGCAGGAATTACTCGGTTGTTTTGAAAGCAGCTCATATTCCTGGCCGATTGAACATTCTGGCGGATGCTTTGTCTCGCAGACAGAGAATTCTGCCAACAGAATGGTCCCTCAACCCTCCGGTTCTGCGACGGATCTTCGAGCATTGGGGCAAACCCAACGTGGACTTGTTCGCCACAAAGGAAAATGCTCAAATCATGACATATGTCTCGCCGATTCCAGATCCAAATGCCGTCGATACAGACGCTCTGGCGATAAGCTGGAGGGGATGCACGCTTACGCGTACCCACCCACCATTCTTCTACCGAAGGTATTGGTGAAGGTCAGGGAGGAACCGTGTCTGGTCCTGCTAATAGCGCCGTATTGGCCGAGCAGGGCGTGGTTCACGGATCTTCTAGATCTGCTGGTGGAAAATCCTGTGCAGTTGCCCGAGATTCCGAACATAATCTCCCAGGCCAAGGGACGCTTCCTACACGAGCGTCCCGAAATGTTCAAATTTACTGCGTGGATGTTATCAAACAACGTTCCACGTCGGAAGGCTTTTCTCGACAGGCTGCTGATTTCATCGCGGCTGCGAGAAGGAGGTCAACCTTCAAGTCATATAACAACAAGGTTAACAGATTTGCAGACTGGTGTGAAGAAAAGGGTATTGATACCTTTCAATCCACTATTCAGCAAATAGCAGACTTTCTCTGTGAGCTGTTCTTTTCAGGACTAGCTCCCGTCACAGTTGCTGGATACAAGTCAGCTTTGGCATCAGTTATCCCTTGTCTAGCCAACAGGGATAGTCCAGAGGTGGCCCAGTTAAATGTGATGTTGAAGGGAATGAGCAATCTCTGCCCGAGACAACCGGTAGTCATTCCAGCCTGGAGTCTATCTTTAGTGCTTAATGTACTGGCCAAGCACCCTTTCGAACCATTGCGTTCGGCTAGTCTAAAGCATTTGACTCTAAAGGCGGTCTTTCTATTGGCAGCTTCCTCAGCTAGAAGGCGCAGTGAGATCCATACGCTTTCGGCAGAGAGGAACCGATTTATTGTTTCTGGAGAAGGTCTGCGTCTTCTGCCAAGAGCAGAGTTTATGTCAAAGAACCAATCTTTGAGATATCCCGGCAAACCGATCATTATACCGAAGTTAACTAGGTTTGATCGTGATGCCAGTGTCTGGTGCCCGGTCCGTGCTTTGACTAAGTACAAGAAACGGACTGACTCGTTACGGTCGAACGATAGACATCTGTGGATCTGCCATAAAAAGTCTTATGGCGCCGCATCCATGGATACTATCTCTCGTTGGGTGGTCGAATGCATTCAGACTACTCACGAGATGGCGACTGGGCACCAGGTGCAAGGCGTAAGGGCACACGATGTCAGAGGAATAGCCTCCTCGACCGCCCTTTACAATGGTGTTCCGTTAGAGGACATCATGGCCGTTGCACAATGGCACTGTGAGTCCTCATTCACGGATTACTTCTTCTTCTTCTTCTTCTTTTCGATCGCTGGTATCACACTTGGAGAGCCGTTCTCAAGATGAAATCTGTGGTTTTCTGCAGTTCTTCCACAGGCCCATACAGCTTTTCAAGAATAGAGGTTGACAAAGGCCAGATCTCTTCTCTCAGCAGCTGATACGTACTGCAACATTGAAGTATGTGCTCTGTGGTCTGTTCTGCTTCTCCACAAGGACAAGCGGGCGATGTCGTAAGGTGGAACCGCCTGTACATGTGTTGGTTTAGTCTGTTGTGTCCAGTTCTGAGACGAAAAATGGTCACTTGCTCTGGCCTCGAGAGATGATGGTAGGCATCTTCTGATTGAGGTGTTCTATAGAGGGACTTAATGATAGTCTTCATCTCTGTATGGGTAACCATGTTTTCTGTCTGATTCTCTTCTGCACCCACCTTTGCCATCTTGTCTGCTTCCTCATTTCCTTGGACTCCACAGTGTGAGGGGATCCACTGCAGTGCTATCCGAAAGCATTTGATGGTTTGTAGTGCTTCTTCAAGTTGTGGCAGCTTACCTTTGGTGATAGCCTCAAGGACGGAGCGGGCATCAGATAAAAAGACAATCTGTGCAATAGGGTCTGCTGTTCTGCTGATGGTATTAGCTGCATGAACCAGTGCTTCGACTTCAGCTCTGTAGTTTGTGCAGTGTTTGCCTGTCGGTATTGCAGCTGACTCATGTCCGTTTGGATACTGTATGTGCAGTCCGGCACCTCCGCTCCTAATTGCATATTTGGCTGATCCATCTGTGTAGATCCTTATCCATGTCTCCTGAGGGTACATTTCTTCCAGCATGGCTAGGGTCAGGGCCTTCTTGCTCACATCACTGTGTTCATTTTTGGTTGTGAGATGAGGTACTGTGGTGCGAATAGCTATGCTCTCTAGTTTGTTTTCCCAGGGTGGAGGATCAAGGGTGTGGTTTGGATCTTCTATTTGTGCTGGCAACATCTCTTGGTGTTTCCTTTGAAGTGCTTTTGTCTCTTTCACAAAACTTGATCTTTTAAGTCTTCCTGATGACAGCTGTGCTTGCCTGATCTTCATCGGGTGGTTATTGAACGATTTGAACTTTGCAGCTTGGATCAGTGCTTTGCATTCCCTTCCTTTGCTAAGTGGGGGAATGCCTGCTGTCTGCTCCATTTTTTCTATTGGTGTTGATCTCATTCCACCAGTGATGATGCGCAGTGCCTGGTTTTGTACTCTGTCGAGGTTCTGTTGATGAGATTTAGCTGTTGTCATCCATGAGCTGGATCCATACTCAAGGTGTGGTCGTACGGCACCTAGGTAGATGGTCTTGAGGATCCTTTCATTGGCACCCCACTTTGTTCCTGCCAGCTTCCTCATGATGTTTAGCTTTCTTCTGGCCTTTGCCTCTGCATTCTGGATGTGCTCCTTCCATGTTAATCTTCTGTCATATGTGACTCCCAGGTATGTCTGCTGGTCCTCGTATTCGAGTGGAGTACCGCCCAGTGTCAGATTGCCAACCTTGGTTTTGGTGGACAGTGTGAATAGCATGGCTGATGATTTTTCTTTGTTGATGGTAATACACCAGCGATTGGCCCAAGCTGTAATTCTGTCCAAGGCGAGCTGCATTCTGTACGTGGCAGTCGTTGTGTACTCCTCGGTGCACCAGATTACGAGGTCATCTGCATAGAGGGCTGCTTGGATCCCATTGGGCAGCTCTGCTACAATGTCATTGATGAAGAGTATGAACAGAGTAGGTGATAATACTCCGCCTTGTGGCACCCCTTGTCTCAGCAATACATTCTGTCCAGATTGTCCATCCACCAGCACCCTAGCTCTGCGATTGTGTAGGTATGACTTTGTCCATCGGAACATGTTGCCACCGATGCCTGTGCGCCGGAGCTTCACGAGGAGGCCATCCTTCCACACCTTGTCAAATGCTTTCTGCAGATCGATAAAGGCAGCTAGCATCACCTTCTTGGCTTGAAAAGTGTCCTCTATGACCTGTGCAAGATGTGTTGTTTGATCTTCTGTGCTCCTGTATCTTCTGAATCCGGCCTGCTTTGAAACTATAATGTTCTCTGACTCCAGGTACCACTGCAACCGCTGGTTGATGATGCGCTCCATGGTCTTGCATATGCAGCTTGTAAGACTGATAGGACGGTAGCTCAGCACTTTCGTCTTGTTCTTTCCTTTTTTCAGAATAGGAGTCATTCTGGCTTCCTTCCAGCACTGAGGAACCTCTCCATTGGTCCAACTGAGATTAAAGATGTCTAGCAACTTGCGAAGAGATGCATTACCAAGGTGTTGGATCATTTCATTCGTAATGCCATCTGGCCCGGGAGATTTCTTCTTTTTCAGTTGGCGGATAGCCTTCTTCAGTTCTGTTAAACTAATGTCAACTTTCATTGCATCGTGAGTGTTGGTGTCTGTTCTTTCCTTTTGCTCTTTTCTAACCTCCCTTTGACGCATTCGTGGTATAGAAATGTTGCTTTCTTTTGCATATGCCTTCGCAAAGGCATCTGCTGCCATCTTTCCTGTCAGTGTTTGTCCATCTTCTTCAAGAGTAATCTTCTCTCCCCTGACACCCTCATCATTGAGTGCTTTAGTCAGTCTCCATAGTTTTGTGGTGTCTCTCTCTAAATTAAACCCTGCCGTCTTTTCCCTCCAGCTTCTTCTTTTGGCCTCCAGCTTGGTCTTTAGATACCTGGCTTTAGTTTGTTGTAGCGTGAAGTGGTTTTCATGACAGGGATTACCCTCTGCATCTTCTCTGGCCTTGTCTAGTTTATCATGTGCTGCTTGCAGTTCTGTTGTCCAGTAGGGGCGGTAGTTTTTCCTGAACCCTCGAGGAATCGCTTCATTGGCAGCCTTGAGGATACTTGAATTAAATTCCTTGACCACATTGTTGATGTTTCTCCCTTCTACTGCTATATTATGGGTAAGCTCATTGGAACGAATGCCGAACAGACTCCAATTTGCCTTTTTGTAGTTCCACCTTGGATGTTGAGGTGAACTGGTCGAAATACTTCCAGAAAGAGAGAGGAGGACTGGGCGGTGGTCGCTTCCTCCTAACTGCGATCCGACCACTCTACTGAGGTTTCTGTGAATGTCTTCTGTACAAAATGCCAAGTCCGGCGTTGTTGTCGAGTGCCATCGGCGCGAGTAGAAGGTAGGCTGATCTGTGGGATCGTTGACAAGTAAAAGGTGCTTTTCATCTTGCCATGCTTCAATGTCTTCTCCTCGTTTATCAAGTGTTCTGTATCCCCAGCTCTGGGACTGGCTATTAAAGTCTCCCGCAATGAGGAAGTGGCAGTCCGGGACCTGGATTGTGTCAAGTGAGAGATTCTTGTCCTTAGGGCAGTAGTAATTGAGAATTTCAATCACAGAGTTGCTGGTTGTTACCTTGATCTTGATATATTCTGCCTCTTCCATAAAGGTTTTGATCTGGCTGGCGTTCACGCTGTTTCGGACCAAGGTCATCACCCCACCTTTCTTTCTTCCTCTTCGATCACACCGGAATATCTGGTAACCTCTGATCTTAAATGGTTTTCCTTCTTGCAGGTGTGTCTCTTGAATGCAGCAGATATCAATGTTGTTTTCGTACAGGAACTGTTCGAGCTCTGATTTCTTGTTGGTAACCCCTTCTGCATTCCAGTGCATGATGTTGATACTGGGGTTCTCTTTGGGTTTGGTCTTCTCTTTCCGTTGGCCAGTAGCTCTCCATCCTCGTCCCCTGGCTCCACAAGACGAGTTGATGAGACCTCCAGTTGCTGAGGGTGGGCTCCTTCGAGGCATGGAGCCCGGCGCTGCACCTGCCTGGCGGATCCTCACAGGGCGAGCACCATTTCGATTGATTCGATCTCCAAGTGTAATTTCATTAGCGTTGTGCATAATGCTCTGGTTAGCCCCTCCAAATGTCTGGATTGACACCCAGTGGGTTACACCCCTGCGCCACGTTGAGGCCGAGCATATAGTCTTAAACAGGGGATTCACGGATTACTATATGAGTGATGTGTCAGACTCAGCCAATCCACTCGCTTTAGCTGTTTTGAAACGATAGTTAGTGACCACACTGCTTTTCACCCTTTTCTCACTTTGGTGAACCTAAAGCATGCATGGTCAGGCGAGAGGATGTCAACCAGATTGTGTCACCGATGGCCGAACCGGTGAATGGTTGGAGGCGGTACGTCTGAAGTCCAATTATCATAAGTTAATTCAATAAGTGAGAGTTTTTTGTATTATGTATATGTATCATGTTCATTCATCTTATATATTCATGGTCATTCCCAGGCTAATACATGGAATATGCAGGGAGTAGTTAACCCTCTTGGCATATTTGTGTTTTCAGGCGAGATACATGTTCGTTAGTTCTCTCCCTTTTCTTAGGAGGAAAAAGGGGGGGGGGCTGTGACGCGAATGTGATTCGGTTCCGTGAACTTGACGGTCCTTTTAGGTCTCCGTTAGTCAAGTTTGAAGTCTAAAATCTTTCTCCAAGGGGCAAAATTAGCATTTATGGCTTGCCCCTTCCCACCAGGTTACTGATCAAATCTGGTGTATATCAGAAGTAACAGAATGGTGAGTATTGATCGAAGGAGAATGCAGGAAATGTCAATTTCCCTTTCTCCGAGATCTAACAATACTCACCATTCTGTTACGGACCCAGCCTCCCAGCCCCACGGAGGCAAGCCATAGTTTTCTCTTGTTTGGTGGCTATGCAAACAATATGAGCTCTATGGTAAACGGGTACTCGGCAGTTGGGAGCCGAATACCCGGTTCCCAGGAGTCGGTAAAGCTTTCTAAGTCTATAATCCTAGAGCCGCTGTCAGGGCCAGCTGTATATCAGAAGTAACAGAATGGTGAGTATTGTTAGATCTCGGAGAAAGGGAAATTGACATTTCCTGCAATCTCCGACCGAGACAACCTGTATTCATTCCAGCCTGGAGTCTATCTTTAGTGCTTAATGTACTGGCCAAGCACCCTTTCGAACCATTGGGTCCGGATAGTCTAAAGTATTTGACTCTAAAGGCTGTCTTTCTATTGGCAGCTTCCTCAGCAATAAGGCGCGTGAGATCCATGCGGTTTCAGCAGAGAGGGACTGATTTATTGTCTCCGGAGAGGGTCTGCGTCTACTGCCAAGAGCAGAGTTTATGTCAAAGAATCAATCTTTGAAATATCCCGGCAAACCGATCATTATACCGAAACTAACTAGGTTTGATCATGATGCCGGTGTCTGGTGCCAAGTCCGTGCTTTGACTAAGTACAAAAAATTGACAGACTCGTTACGGTCGAATGATAGACATCTGTGGATCTGCCATAAAAAGCCTTATGGCACGGCATCCATGGATTCTATCTCTCATTGGGTGGTGGTATGCATCCAAACTACCTACGAGATTGCGACTGGGCATCAGGTGCAATGCGCAAGAGCACACAATGTCAAAGGAATAGCCGTTTACAATGGTGTTCCGTTAGAGGCCTCATTCACGGATTACTATATGAGGGATGTGTCAGACTCCGTCAATCCACTCACCTTAGCTGTTTTGAAACGATAGTTTAAAAATGGCCACACTGATCTGCTCCCTTTTTGGTACTTGAAAAAGCAAAATTTAAGGAACAGACATGGCCCGCCGAGAAGATTACAACCAAATTGTGTCACGGATGGTCGAACAAGTGCTTGGTTGAAGGCTCCCCATCTGTAATCCAATAATCATAAGGTAATTCAAGTTTGAGAGTTTTTTGTATTATGTTTATATATGATGATCATTCATATTATATATTCATGCTCATTCCCAGGCTAATATATGCAAAGAGCAGTTAACCCTCTTAGCATATTCGTGTTTCAGGCAAGATGCATGTTCATGAGTTCTCTCCCTTTTTCTTAGGAGGAAAAAGAGGGGTGAGGGGTGGGGGGGGGGGGCGGAGATGCGAATGTGATTCGGTCCCTAAACTTGATGGTCCTTTTAGGTCTCCATGTGTCAAGTTTAAATCTAAGATCTTTCTCCAGGGGCAGAAGAAGCAATTGATGGCTTGCCCCTTCCCACCAGGTTACTGTTTAAATCTGGTGTTATCAGAAGTAATAGAATGGTTAAGTATTGATCGAAGGAGAATGAAGGAAATTTCAATTTCCCTTTCTCTGCGATCTAACAATACTTACCATTCTATTACGGACCCTCTGTCCAGCCCCGCGGAGGCAAGCCATAGGTATTCTCTTGTTTGGTAGCTATGCAAACAATATGAGCCTCACTGGCAGAAGGGTACCCATTTGTTGGGACCGTGTACCCGGTTCCAGGAGCCGGTAAAGCTTACTAAGTCTAGATTCCTAGAGCCAGCTATCAGGATAGGTTGTTATTAGAAGTAATAGAATGGTAAGTATTGTTAGATCTCGGAGAAAGGGAGATTGAAATTTCCTTCAATCCACCACTCCCTCACGGTAAGGACACTAGCGATGGATATCCATCTCTCTATCCCCACCATAAATGCCAAGCACTTTCTAAACTTGCTTGTGTAAACTGTAACCATTGTCCTGGTGATGTTATATGTGGTTACGGGACAATGTAATTAGCTTATTATCTGATTCGGGAGCCTTGCTTTGTAGCATGTACGCACACTATCCTTCGGAGGTAGATGCTATGTAGGGCAACCTACGGGAAGCTGAACATCTGCGGGCATTGGATAAATGTATCTAAAGTTAGGTAGGAATCCCTGCCACTTGCGGCCAAAGCTTGTATTCGTTTCTAATAACTGACTGGTAGGTTAGAATGTAGCAGAAGGCCCGCATAAATAAAGCGCCAACTACCAATGCAGTAATTTTGGATCTACATAAGACAGTGATCTGGGAATTCCTCAGAAATCATTCATCCTGTCTTCACGTAAACCAGTGTGCATCATCTTAATTATGGCTTCACTAGGATTTTCAACACTTAGCATTTTCTGTTTGAACAAATGAGTGTCCCTTTTTGCCAGCTCTTCCTCCGCTTCGGTATTGAAGGCATTTTCCTGTGACTGAGACCTGCATGAGGCACTTTCCTCTCGCAACAACAATATTTTCTTTGTGTTAGGGGTATAGTGATTTATATTAAACTACCTAGTGACTTCGTTGCGGCGCTCTCTTGTCCCCAATTTCCCCAGTGCGGGACGACCAGCGCCGCCTCTACACAAGTTTTTACCGATCATTGAGGGGACCTTCCGTGATGCCTCGCTGGTGGGAACTCAATATATAACCTTATCAGATATCCACATTAGGCAACACCATCTACGCCGGATCGTGGACGATCATGACACAGACCCCCACAGGGGCAACACTATCCTTCACGACCATATTGTTCGCCAACGTCATCAATGGGTGACCAGTGGCCAGACACTCATGTACCATATCCCGCATCTCCGCCGCTTCGTGCATCGTCACCCTATTATCCAACGGGGCCGCAATACATCAGGAGACCTACACATCATACGCATCATCCTCGTCAGTCACCTGCACCGCCACCATATGAGGAACATCCGTTACACCAACCAGCAGAACGTCCATGTCGTCTGCACAGTATGCCTCCACCCGTTTATAGACCAACTCCTGTCTATGGACCCGCATCAGAGCGGATGTGGGGGAACCCACGTATCATGCACAGCATCAACGATGGGAATCACCTTTACAGCATCGTCAGGGACATCGACGGTAAACACCACCACCACCACCAACATGCAGACCAGCATCCGCTTTCTCATCCGTCTCCCCAGCACCACCACCTGGATTCACGGCTATGACTTTGCGACATGGACTTGGCCGGATCATTCTCTCCCCCCCCCCCCTCGAATTTAGCGGGGGAAATGATAGGGCCAACTATAAAGTTCAGTTCGAGATCATAAGCCACACGGACTGGTGGACCAATCGCCAAATGGGAGAATATTTAGCCGCAAAGCTGTCCAGGAAAGCTCTACACATCCTGGCAGACATATGCACCGACTACACACCAACATACACGGAACTGGAAAATGCATTGTCGGAAAGATTCGGCGACACAGCCCTTGGAGAAACAAGTCAGCTCCAACTTAAAAACCTACGTCAATGCACGGAGGAGACATTACCGGAGTTAGCTAGTCGTATCCGGTGGATAGTTACCCGTGCTTATCCTAGCACCAATCTTGAGGGCGTAACCCATTTACATCTTGATACCTTCATTGATGCATTGAGCGGTGAACCTGCCTTGAAGGAAAAATTATTTCTCGCGGAGCATGGTAGCTTACAGCAATTAACAGCCACCGCGGTTCATATCAAAAACTTCTTGGAGCGGGAGAAAAACAATCGCCGCCAGCTTCACTACAATCCCATTACGGAGGCCACAACAATGCCCCAGGACGCGGGAATCAGCACAACAATAACAACAGACAAAATATGCACGATAGGTTGGAAGAGATTACTAAACAGATCTCCACACTCACTAACTTAGTCACCAACCTCAGCACAACCATCGCTACACAATCAACCAAACGACCAGCAACCACAGTAGCTTCTGCACAGGCACCAAATACATGTTTTGGATGTGGTTAGCTGTGCCACTGGAAGGATCGATGTCCTAATTGCCCTCCATCAACAACTCCAACCGCTGACCGACGAACTCTGTAGCCTGAGACACTGTCAACTAACAAGGGCACCGATTACAGAGTCACTTCGGTGCCTGTCCTCACAACCCGGCTCAACTGCGGCCTCTGAATGGCAACAGCAGGTGGCCAACACTAATACTCAATCTCCTATAACACCATACACGCACCAGCACCCAGCTTCCTCTATGTCAGTATCAACGATGCACACCGCATCCGCAGCACTGACATCTCCCCCCCTCCGGAAAATGTGACCCTGCAAATTCTGCATCTACTCAACCTTCTTTTCTATGCAAAACGGCAGTGGTGGGTTGTAGCACCTCCACTGAAACCATATTTATACATGATCCACCGCCAAGGCACTTGGCACCCGGTGTCCCTTGGTGGTGTGCAATTCACAAGTCCTTACCGCATCATCCACCACCTCCACCAGCAGCAGCAGTGATTCGAAAGGAGTACGCATTCTGCTTCATGGACCCGCAAGAAGAAGCACCGCACCAAGGACGGGAAAATAGCTTGCTGTCATTGTTTCTTCTGTGCATCAACCAAACATCCCATGATGCACTGTCAAATGTGGCTCACACAGTTAGCCCTCATCTGCGATCACGATCATCCTATCCACACTGCTGTTTACACCAACTCAGCATACACGGAAACAGCATCACCACCATCACCATTGCTACCCCGAGCTCCGTCATCGCCTAAGCACTCACAGCAGCAGCGACGACAGGTTGGCCCCTTCCACACTCAGCCACCAACCGCACTCACGGAAGCTATCCGGATACAAGCCATACAGGATGATACCGCACCAAAATCACTTCCTCAAATGGTATCATTGGAAACTCTTCTGCGGATCCACCGTAAAGTAATATATAAGTGTGCCTGCCTGTTTAGCGGTGTTTCCACCAGTGCCACCGTTGACACTAGACCTTCCATCACCGTTTTTAACAAACGCTTGTATGAGAGCATCCCACCTCATAAGAAGCCGTCCCTCAAACCTACAGATCGTGGACACCACCAACAAGGATCATATACCCTTTAGGGTATTCAATGGCACCGCGGACCCAATAACTCTTGAACCAGGAGTCCATTGTGGCCATTTGGTGGATGTGATCTCACCAGCAACAACTTCTGATGATTTGTCAGAATACCTACATGACATGTGAAAGCTTGTCGGCTAACCCAAGATTTTTGTCTTGGCGCGGTGGTCCAGTGGAAAGATGTCTGGTTGCTGATGCCATGCAGGGTTGCAGTATGGCGGTTCGATCCCTGACCAGGGAGAAGGTGACCAACAAATTAAACTAATGGGTGCATGACTGTCAGTTGGTTAGCATGTGGAAATGAAGCCGTGCATTGCCAGTGCATCAATAAAATAAAATACATGACTTATATTTGCATGCCACAGTTGGATTGATGCAATCTAAAAAAGAACACATATGGAAATTACTTTACAAATATCGCGATAGTTTTTCGGCCGGAGACATGGATCTGGGAGAAACTCATCTCGTACGACACTTTATCGACACTGTTGGTCTGTTGTTTCAACAGACCTGTTCGACAGCCCGTTTGACGTCTTCCCATTCATAAGGAGGCAGAGGCACACCAACAGATAAATGACATGTTGCAGACTGGAATAATAGAGCCATCAGCATCCTCTTGGGCCGGTCCCATTGTACTAGCAGGCAAAAAGGACGGATCTTTGCGGTTTTGTATAGACTACCACCACCTTAATGATCTTAGCATCAAAGATGCTTATCCATTACCTTGGATAGATCAGGCCTTAGATTCCTTGTCCGGAGCCAAGTGGTTTTGTACCCTTGATTTAGCTAGCAGTTACTGGCAGGTGGCTATGGATGAGGCTGACATGGAAAAGACCGCGTTTATATGCCGAGACGGTCTTTTTCAGTTCCGAAAGATGCCCTATGGCTTGTGCAATGCTCCTGGAATGTTTGAGCATTTCATTGAGCAGGTATTAACTACCCTGCAATGGGAAATCTGTCTGTGTTACATCGACGTCGTAATCGTCTTTGGTTCCTCGTTTGAGCAGACTTTGTTTAATCTGGACAAAATTATTTCCCGATTTCATACGGCTAACTTAAATCTCAAACCAAAGAAATGTCATCTTTTCAGACAGAGCGTCGTGTTCCCACGACACGTCATATCCGGCGATGGAGTGGCTACTCAACCATAAAAAACAAAAGCAATAGCAGAGTGTCAAACGCCTACTTCCGTCACAGATACCCGGAGTTTCCTAGGTCTCTGCCAGTACTATCGTCGATATATCCGTCATTTCAGTGAGATTGCATCACCTCTATTCAGGATCACCGAAAAAGATCGACCATTCGAGTGGACTAGTGAGTGTGAAGGTTCCTTCAGGGCGCTGAAGGAACTTTTGACGACCGCTCCAATTCTTGTTCATCCCAACCCTAACCTCGATCTCATCTTGTACACTGATGCGTCGGCTTACTCCATACTGGGTTATGGTTCGCATACTCTAAATAAAACAGAGAAATGTTATGCGACCACAAAGAGGGAATTGTTAGCTGCTGTGCATTTTGTCAAGTATTATAAACACTTTCTGTACAGGCGCCCATTTACCCTCCATACAGATCACGCCTCCCTATGCTGGCTCAGAAACCTAAAAAATCCAGAGGGCCAGGTAGAGGAATCCCTGCAGGCATTTAACTTCAATGTTGTTCATAGACCTGGCAAACTGCATGGAAATGCCGATGCCTTGAGCAGAATCGGGTTCGGGGATGAACAAGAAGTGGCCACCATTGTGACACATACTACACAGCCATCTCCAGTGTTCCCCAAATTGCGGTGCACAGAGTGGAGCACGGAGACAGTCGCCCATGAACAAGCAACAGATGTGCAAACAGGAAACATATATGTGTGGATCCAGGAGGGGGTACGTCCTCCTAAGGAATCTGTTACACCATTATCCACAACGGCAAAATACTACTACAAGCGGTTTGGAGAATGCAACATGCAAAATGACATTCTCTACATTAATAACTGCATAGTGATTCCGGAGCATTACCGTGAGACCATATTACAACAACATCACGATAATGCTGGACACCTAGCCGTGGAACGAACAATTATGTGGATAAAACAGAGATTCCACTGGATCAGCATATGTGATAGTTTGAAGGCATGGGTCGCCAAATGCGTCGCATGTCAAAGACGCGCTGTTGGCCAGCACCATTCCGCACCATTACAAGTTAAAATTGTTGGTGCACCATGGGAGCGAGTGGCTTTTGATGTGCTCCGATACGACGGATGAAGGAAACAAGTACATCCTTGTGTTACAAGATTATTTTACGAAGTGAGCGGAAGCATTTGCTTTGCTGGACCAAGAGGCATCCACAGTTGCAGAGGTCTTGACAAGCAATGTAGTCTGCCGGTTTGCTATGCCGTATGAACTGCACTCCGACCAAGGAAGTAATTTTGAGAGTCGGCTGATCTCTGAGCTCTGCAAATTGTTTCATATCGTCAAAACAAGGACGACTCTGTATCAGCCCCGCAGCGACGGGATGGTGGAGAGATTCAATCGAACTCTCGCAACGATGCTTACTAAGGAAACACGCCTTGATTGTCGGGATTGGGATTTACGTCTCCCGTATGCGCTCATGGCATACCGCACTTCGATACATTCCAGCACGGGTTATTCCCCTGCGCGGTTAATGTTACGCCATGAATTAGTCTTACCCCTGGATTTGGCCATGCCCAGGATTCCGGGAGAGAAAAATTCATCATCTCTCTACGTAGAGCTCATGCGGCAGTGGATAGAACAGAACCATGAGCTAGTGAGAGCAACGTTATCCACTGCACACCGGCGTCAGAAAATGTGGCACGACCGGAGAGTGCATGGAGATTCATATGAGGCGGGAAAAATGGTTTGGGTTCACGATTCGTGACATTCTGCAAACGTGCCGAGTAAACTGAGTTAACAGTGGAAAGGTGGTAGTAGGTAAGAAGTCGGACATGACCTACCGTATCCGCGCCTCGGATGGCCTGACCTCAGTCATCCACTTCGATCGGCTTAAACCTTGTGTCAGTGACGACCAAGTGCCAGAGCTCAGGCTGGGCGTAGCACGTCACACCGGTACCCAGACAGATGCTTCTGCGGAAACAAGTATTCCCGACGTTAGTTACGAGCGCCGTGGTGCCAGTTCGACTCTTCTCCTGCCAAGCCAGGAGGCCTGTGAACATACAACTAACACTGAGGACGATGACGAGATACGTACTCACCCTCTCCCTCCTCAGTGTGGGTCTACACGGTCTGGGAAGTCGTATCTGAAGACTCGTCCCATTCCCACCTGCTTCATGCTATTACCCCAATTATAGAGTTGCCACAAGCGGAAGATAAGGCTGCTCCGAGCTTCTTGTGGAGTGGAACATGTAATAAATAGCATGGAAGTGAAGAGGCTTAATGAGGCCATGGCTTGTTTTGAAGAACAGCAAAACCGCACAAGTCGGTGTACCTTTCCACAACCCCAAATCACGAGACCAACTCCCTTCCAAGGTGCATCCCCTCCTTCCGCACCACCACTGCCCCCTCTCCAACTCGCGTCACTTGTCTATACATCATCGGTCCTGTCCATTTCACACTCCACTCGTCGTCTGTTGACTGTCCATCTTCAGATGTGAGAGAGTCCGCTGCTACAGAGGAGGTGGCATCCTCCCCCCCCTCGGCGCGAATCTTCCCGGTGTTTAAAAATTATGACAGAGTACCAACCGTCATGTAACGGGAGATGACCCTCTCCATCCAAAGGGCATCCACAACCACAACCGGCCTACCAAGCCCCCCCTGTGAGCAGTCAGAACATCACACCAGACAGAAATCCAGGAGCATACTGAACAAACTTGCCCGCAAGGCTGGATAAGTCAATTCACCGTTGCGTGAACATCGCACACACACACACGCACGCACGCACGCACGCACGCACGCACGCACGCACGCACACACGCACGCACGCACGCACGCACGCACGCACGCACACACGCACACACGCACGCACGCACGCACGCACACACACACGGTTATAGAAAAGTTATAACAGAGACATTCAACATCATCAACAACAAGTGTAGCATTCACCTAGCATTTTTAAATTGAAAAAGTGTTAGAGACACCTTTTTCCGCAACCTTCCCTACGGCACAGATACGGAAAGCTCATCACTTTCCGTAACCCGACTTTTCCACAACCACAACAGACTCGGCATTCCCCAGGTTGGAAACCCGGATATGCCCAATCCACATCACGCCAGTGTCACACAGCAACCCCGACTTCCCTACAACAGATCACCATGATCATCAACACGAGTCAACATTTTCCACCAACACTTTCTTATCCAGTTTACGGAACAACTGATCATACGGAAAGAAGAAACACCACCGCAGCCATCGACAGTACGCGCTATGGGGGATTTCCCCACTCTCTCCCCCTCTCTCCCCCCCCCCCGGGAACATTGTACGAAAACAGCCAAAATGATCACACGTCAATCACACGTAATAACAGTCTTATTAAGAGAGCAAGATGCCCGCAGTCTGTCGTCCATAACAAGTAGGATTTTGCCACCGAACGTGAATACGATAATGGATTGATTCAAGTTACGACAACACCCTTCTGGGTCATCCACGCTCTGAAGTAACTCTGTCCCACCCCCGGGCTCGGCCATTACAGAACGAAATACATCATGTCTGATAAAGTTGAAACCACCCACACGCAGCCACACCCCCCACCCCCCCTGCTGCCATAAAAACGTCACACTTCACGACAGCGCAAGAACTATCAAAAGACAAGCAACCATGCGCATCAATGAAATTCATCAACACGACAGAAATGCAGACACTCAGGATGACTGTATTCACAATCTCCATATGACGGTATTGTAATTGTAAAACTGAGGCATGCATTTTCCGAGCTGTATTGTAATAAATTATGTTTGGTTTAGGTGAGGGTTGGACTAGTCCTACCCATAGAGGACGATGCTTGGCAGTTCGCCCACCCAGAAAGCACAGTCCAGCTTTGCGGAGTTAGTACACTTGATTTCTGCAAGACATGGAACTGTTTAAGCCAAACAATAATTACAGTCAGCTATACTGTCCTAATTTTGATTAAGAACACGACTGTTCTACCGCGTATACAAATCATTAGTGCATGGGCTGATGAAGCAGCATCAAATCTTCGACAGTATAAGATAATGGAGAATTTCAAGTATTCTCTTACCTACATATTCCAGCCGCAAGATCAACACGGGCTAGAATACACCTATTACAGACAAGAGGCGTTGCATGTATAAGATCGCGCGTGTATATAGGGACGCTGTTCTGAGGAACAGAATTGAAAACATATATTTCCATTTTTTACATCAACTACAAGTAATCAGCAGCATCAATACTCCGCCATTACAGATATATTGCCCAAGTTTCCGATCAACCACGTGTTTTCCAAACAAGAACCATGTGATCTCCCACTTCTAATTTCCAGTAAATTGGATCACAGGCTATAAACAAAAGAACCGCCCAAACGTGTATCTACCACAGCATGATGGAAGAGGCAACAGAGTGTGGGTCTAGGCTATTGCCGCTGACGTTATCACGCTCTCCCACACCACATCGGGCGTCCCAGCTTGAAATCTGCACAGGCAAGTTTATAACCATCCAATATGAAAAACCACTTCACACCAATTAAAAGGTGAGCTTCCATGGGAATAAGTGGTTCCGAATTTTAACGTCCCGCCGAGTGGGGATGAAAGCAACTATCCTTCCTTTTCATATTTATATTTACTTCCTTTCTATGGAAGGAATATATCATTCGACTCCGGGAACATTAAAATTACAAACTTTCCATATAGGGCGTGACTGACTCAGCCTAAAACTTTCAGGTGTGGTCATCCACCCTCCTGTGACGTCACCAAAAGGTATAAAAGGAGGAAAGCATGCACTGAAATTTCATCTTCCGGTCAAACTCGACTCAAGGGAAGATCGAGCATTAGGCTACTTTCGTGTCACAAACTAAATTCTGCTGTTCTTCTTATTATTTTATTACTATTATATTTGGCAAGGAAAAGTTATGAAGAGGCAGAGGATGTATTATAGGTTAAGCGTTTCCGCACATTTACCATTATGCGGAAATAAGATGTCACTTGTGGAAGATCTCACCTTGTTCGATAGCTCGGAGGAGTCAGCACCAGCTCACCTCGGGAAGAAGCATCCGTGTACAGCGTTACAGCCTAACGGACAGCCTTGTAAGCATGGGTTCTCCCGTAATTCGGACTTGATGCTTCATATTAATTGTGATCATCTTTTACACTTTGCCTTTTGTGCGGACTGCAAGTACCTGTATTCAACACGCGGTACGGTGTAACACACGCGTTAAATGAAAAGCATCGTGTGTTAGTAGTAACATTAAACCGCGGTGAACAAAGTGAAGACGTAGAAATTCTCGCTTCCAATTTTGAAATGAGACTTCCAGTTACAGTGCTCCCAACGGGAAAACTGGCGAAGACCAAACGTACTAAACGCCGACAACCTGACTTTCCGCACTATGTAAGACCAGCAGCATCTGCAACACAGCCACCGCCCATCAACATCACCGCACCAGTCATCACAACGTCGGCAGCACCAGCACGAACAGCACCTGCAGCATTGGTAATTACATCACCTGCAGTTTCCGCACCGGCAGCACCCACAGTGACACCACTAGCAGCACACCACACCACCGCAGCAGCATCCATGATCTGCCGGCCTATTTCCGTAGTTATCACCACACCTGTGACAGTGACTGAACCCAGTTTCCATGACATTTCCGATCGTTCCATATCTTCGTGTAGCTTCAGTATAGATGAGGAGATCCGCCTCATGGAAGCTGTAAGCACCATCATCGCACCGCAGAGCAGCACACTTACATATCCGCGCAGCAGCAGCACTCCATCAGATCCTGCCATTCATAAGGTAACAACGCCAGATTGTCCCTATGCCGGAAAAGGGAGATTAGCTCATTCAACAGAAATCCGTACAGTTCCTAGGACGACTTCCAGCAAGTTACTGAATGCTCTAAAATCAGAAAGCTATCCGCCAGTGCAGCATCATTATCCGCACCACGCATCATGACAGCATGCACCCAGCCAGCAACAACCACACCCTGACCACTAATCATGTTCACAATACTCGGCCAGCTTACGGCATGTACCACCACCACAACCTCCACGACAACAGTGATGTCAGCAATCTCTACACCGCCACCAGTCAGAACCTCACCCGTCATCATCACCGCCACCGTCAGCACGTCAATGGATGCATCCGCACCTTCCTCCAGTTTCAGTATTACCGATGTGGGCAATATAGATAGTGATATTTCGGCAGCGGAGGACCACCCACCACGTCTGTCCCGTATGAGACGGGGTACCCAGACTCGCTGGGGAAATTTTTCAGCGGATACTTGTGGACACTATTGTCAAGGTTGCAGCAGGCTTTATGAGTAGGTGTGCGGAAAAACAGAACATTATTATTATTATTTTAAAAATATTTTTCTTATTATGTTTTTAAAATCGAAACCCAGTCCCTAGGCTGATTAGGGTCATTCTACACAGCTGCACAATATTCTTGCGTAGCTGTGTCTCACAAATAATCGCTGCAGATCCCTGTGTTGTAAAACACGTCGTGTGCGACGTAAGTCCACAACACCATAGCGAATATGTCTTATTACCGTCGTGCAGTCTCAGCTACGCTGGGGCTGCCTGATAAACTAGCTTTTTACTTTATTATTATTATGATTGTTCTTATTATTTGTCTTCCTGTGTTAGTACGTCGGGACAGATTATGGATCCGCTATAACCGGCTGCACTGTATGCATCCCTTTATATACCTGGGATGCATATGTAATTTACATTATCTGTGCTATTACTGTTTAACATATCTATATGCGATCACATATATATCACAAATTATATCTATATTGTATTATAAGTAATTGTGGTACGTTGGAGCTTGGGTGTTCTCTGCGGAAATATAATTATCTGCATCTTAGAGAATGCCCAATCAACCATGCAAGCTATTGTTTAGTCGAATTATGCTTAGATTGAATAAAAGTACAGCACGCACCAAGAAATGAAGCAAAACAAAAAAAGAAAAGAAAAGACCTTGAAAAATAATTCCAGGTCAAAAATGAAAACTAAAAGTATGCCTTCCTCCCAAACTCTTTTGCACCTCTATGTGTGCTTCTCTTATAAACATGCGTCTCTCACATCACTCCTCTCGGCTACGCACCTACTCGGGGAAGTCCATAATTCCAGCCTAGCGTGTTCCCGTGCGTTCGATCTGCGATGCGATGATCGTTTGTCACGGGTGTCAAACTAGGAGAGGGTGGTGTAGCACGGATCGACCGGATGGGTACCGGCCATCCCAGCTAAGCTGAGTACGGAACGGCCGTTCCGGATTCGCTCCAGGCACGCCCCCTGAGTGGGATAGTATGCGTATATAAGCCTTGTGAGAGAGGTTTTCGTTAAAAATGTCTAAGTCCGTTAGAACGCGTGGTGCGCATGCACGCGTCAGCTTCCCTGACAACATGTGTCGGAATTGGGAAGGAGTGCATACCTATAGTGTAACGAGTTGGTACTTGTGATTTTCTTAAATTATACTATTCTCCTTGTTCTTGGCACGAATCACGACTGGAATAAAACGAGGATCAAAGAACATTTTACTATTTTAAAATCGGACAAGAAATGGCCGAGTTATCAGCGAAACTCCCGTTAAATTATTTACAAAATATTGCTTTTTGAGGTCATAATCGCGTGTATGCATTAAACGAATAAGGAATGTACTGTGCACGTGATAGCCACGTCACCACTTCTAGCTGCACGCTGATTGGCTACTGCTCGGCCGCTGATTGGCTGAGGTACCTACCTCTGACATCACGAGTAGTATAAAAGTGGTGCAAAATCGAAGATTGAGAGCACCACTGACATGAAAGCCGACCTGTCAGGAGGACTGCTGGACCTGCACGGACTAGATGTGTGCAACTGCAGAGCTATGGTGATTCCATCATCACTGCGGTGCCATTCGGATTTCGGTTCACCCGCGCCGGTAAGTAGTCCTCGACTATCCATTAGACAAGGTTTTGGACGCTCCTGGACAGCCATCCAGGGGCAAAATAAATAAAGTAATAACTCCTGCATCCGGACTTTCCTAGTGGAGTTATCTGGGGATGGGCCGTGCTGGGCCAAATGTAATTCTACGGAATGTAGAGCTGATGGTGATTCTTGGTGGATGACTCGCCGGATCTGCCGCCCTCGCTGAAAAGTGGATTCAAACTTCGGTGCTGGATGTCGCGTGTGATCATTAACTGTTAGACCGCAGTCTGGTGGGACTTTGCTCAGTGCGCCAAAAGAGCTATGCGATGTATCCCGCACCATGTGCCAGTTATTGTACATGCATAATTAAATATAACATTAGCCATATCTGTTAATGGGCAACTTCCAAATTTCATACTACCGTCGCCGGACGGAAACTTTTCAACAAACTGTTTAAATTCTGTATTAGTTAAAGGACTATCTAATGGACATCACTTGAACTGTTCTGTTTCGCTGTCCTGAGAATGTGCCATATCCAACCTGCCTGCAGAAACCTGTTTGCGGGAACCTGCCTGCGGAAATATTTCCAGCATCAGAGATTGTGCCATCTCGCGCTATCTATGTATTAGTGCCTCAATTTCAGTAACTCGTGAATTTTTACCGTACCGATGACCAATAGGTACTCAAATAGCTATACTATTAAACATTTAATTATTTCCGTATATGGTACCGATGACTAATAGGTGCCTTACCGGTCCTAAGACCGCATTCTTATATTTTCTGTTTTTACTGTGAATATTGTCGTTGTTTACTGTGGGTGTTCCCAACTAACAGCACAGTAAGGTCCAATGACCTGTGATACTTTATTCTCATCGTATTCATTAATTGTGTATTAGTTAGTTGTGCATATGGTGAGTCGCCATCTAGTTAATATGTTTTGTTTATTTGTAAAAACTCTAGACTGCAGTACACTAGGGAATACTATACAGCAACATATATATATCCGCATCACTATATCCCCACCAGCATCAATTTTACACTGAGGTCGCTGATATGCTCTAATTGCTTAAGCCTGACATGTTACCAACTAAACCTGGCTATTTAGCTTGATAGGATAGGTTTGACGTGGTTAGGGACAATTTCTCTGTAAAAGACACATAGTGTATGCCTCTTTTCCGGTTGTAGTGGATATGTAACACCACGCACTGGCTAGTTTGTGTAAAATTGGTCAATTACCTTAGGGCCTCTTATATATATATTGAGTTAATGTCTCTTTCCACGATCCACCAGCCGCAAGTCTTTATAATTGTCTGGATTTCCTATCGACACTTTGGCCGGATCCGACCATGGGAAACTATCTGAGGTTTCCGAGCGGTGATGGTTAAAGTGTTGATTCACATACATCTCCCCATGTATCTACGGATACTTGATAGTTAGATACCCCTGCCAATGTAGGAAGCGCTGCGAAAAGAAATAATATATGAGAATTAGTTAGTTGTATACGGGCCTGCAGTGCAATTCTGGGCATTCTGGAACTTAACCCTAATGACAGGTAAAATGTTAACTCCATAGAACGTGGTGACGGATGAGATGCGGATTTCCATCCAATTCATTGTAGTGTCTGGGTGAGATCTTGGAATCCGCCATGCCCTCACGGGAAGGGCACTGGCGATGGATATCCATCTCTCTATCCCCACCATAAATGACATGGTCACTTTCTAAACTTGCTTGTGTAAACTGTAACCCTTGTCCTGGTGATGTTATATGTGGTTACAGGACAAGGTAACCAGATTATTGTCTGATTCGGGAGCCTTGCTTCGTAGCATGTACGCACACTATCTTTCGGAGGTAGATGCTATGCAGGGCGACCAATGGGAAACTGAGCATCCGTGCCCGTCGGATTAATGTATCTAAAGTTAGGTAGGAATCCCTGCCACTTGCGGCCAAAGCTTGTATTCATTTCTAATAACTAACTGGTAGGTTAGAATGTAGCAGAAGGCTCGCATAAATAAAGCGGCAATTACCAATGCAGTAACTTTGGACCTACATAAGACAGTGACCTGGGAATTCTTCGGAAATCGTTCGTCCCGTCTTCACATAAACCAGTGTGCATCACCTTAATTATGGCTTCACTAGGATTTTCAGCACGTAGCATTTTCTGTTTGAACAAAAGAGTGGCTCTAGTGACTTCGTTGCGGCGCTCTCATGCGGGGATACCTATGCGGATTCAAGGGGCTGTGTGGTACCTTCGGTGAGACCATGTGGAAAGGACACCGAATGGCTCTGTGTTTTGTATTATTGTGCTCATTACTGTCAAACGAGTGATATTGTTTGTATAGTATATAAATTTGTGGCTGTTTAATTATTAACATCGTGTCTGTTTCTATAAATTAGAATAGAATCTTGTCCGTTTCTCTAAATTAGAATGGACCGACATACCAGTGACACCAACAGCTGGAATGAGACAGTGTGGTTCAATCTCGGTGGCAATGGTCGCACGGCCCTACTGGAACATCAGTGTTCCACTGGCTCTAGAGGCCGGTCTTTGTACTTTCCGGAGAGACTCAATATGGGATCCGTAACCCTGAGAACCAGGGCTAACCAGCCCTCCTGCACACCATGTACTTGCGGTGCCACAGAGTGGAGCGACATGGCAGACCAGCGCGTACCACCGCGAGCTACACATCCACGTCAGGTGGCCTGATGGCACCTGAGAAATTACTATAAATTCAATTCGTACTGGGGGTCAGAGAGAAAACACTATTAGAAGTGAGTTCGTTGTGAACCTCTCTTCATCGGAGGAACTCTCCTTCCATTGTCATCCAGTAAGAAGTGTGTGCTTACTCAGACTTGTTCTTATCGTTATCAGATAAAGGGAACAACAAAAACACTGATTTTTTCCTCAGGGATATAACATAAGAAAGACTTTCCAAATATTGCTGTCTGGTCTTCTAGGTATAGCATCAGGGTACGACCATCAGTACACTAATTAAAAGTTCAGTTATTAAATTAGAACTATCTCCAAGATTATCCGAATAAGCAGATTTCCATTCCGAAGTATACATCTGTGAAACACATCATCGGAAGATTAGTATTGGCCTGTGAGTTGGGTCGATGGAGAAAACATATTTTCTCCCATCCGGAACTGTTTTGTACTTGCTTTTCCGGCATCTCTCCTTTGAATCTGTTGATGAAGCTCCCCTCAGTTAAGATTTTCCGATGTCATCAAATGGTGCTGCAAATATTATCTCCACATGAATCAATTGTGGACAGGGTTGGAAAAAATCATGAATTTTTTCGAAAATAAAAAAAATCAGATTTTCCCCCGATTTAATCAGATTTCTTCGATTTTTATGATTTTTCTGATTTTTTTACTAGAACTATAACAAAATCATTGATTTTTTTTACATGCACTCATGCGCGGAACTAAATAGAATATAATCACTTAACAATGTTGACCTTATTTATACTATTAAAATGTATTATAACAATAAGCATCACAGAATTTGTTCTTGTTGTTCTTAAGACATTTTTTAATTTGTTATCACATTTTGAAATAATTGCAGTTCTACTGGACGGGTCATGACCATTGACCAAATTTCTAATAAACATGCCTACACTACCATAACCATGTTTTGTCTACACTTGATGGGCTACATTTTATCCGTCTTAATATTTTGTGGATAAAATTTGTATAAGGCTGTATAACTCTGGACATGGTATAAAATATTTGGAATACAATTTAACCGAATGTACTCGGCAATAACTGTTGGTCAAATTTGTTTGAAAATATTCAGCTGGTCTAGAGTTATTATTGTCTAGTGAAAGTATTGTCTAGTGGCTGGCACCAGTCACAGTCAAGCCAGTGATAGTCGTCTTTCTTTCAGTAGCCTCCAAAGCAGCCGACTTGGGGGTCTTCATGTAATTGTGATACGGCAACTATGGTCCTGTGGAATCGGTCCATGGTCCTGAAGACACCTGTCCATACGATGCGTGCGAAATGGAAGTGCTAGCAAAGGGTGAATGCGTTTGCACCAATTAAAATGTTTCCCAGAATGGGAGCTATTCAGTGACCCCTCAGCCAGAACACAATTATCTACCAGAATGTGAGGGCCTCCAGACTCGGCGAGAATATGACCAATAGCACCAAAGAAAGCCAGTTCGATGTGAAAGGGGTCTAAACAGATGAATACATTGTCAAACTTCGGTGACTCCTGGTACTGGATTTGCATTGCTGGTTTAGCGACTGCCAAATCATAGCGAACAACAGCATATTTGCCATTGCATTCCTCTGCCACACATTGAGAAACCCGAAGTGTCTCTGCAATGGCATCTAATCTAGTTGGTCGTAGGCTAAGGTTCTCCATGTAAGCTATATGTTGCTGTGGTAAGGAATCAACCGTCACCCTAGAATTCCAACCTACCCACATTGGTGTGCCACTGAACTGATAGCATAAGTATGACAATCACGTGTTCTTTCCTCCTAGCCGGGATCACCACTGGTTCTGACAGCATACTCAAAGCCACCTATTCTTGGCTTCTTCCTGTATGGTGCAAGCGATGTCTCTGTATCTGCTACCTCAAACCTTCGTTTTTGAGTCCTCCTTCTGACATATTCACCTTTATCTGCTGTTGATAAGTTACTAACCTTCATTAATGATTCCCTGGATTGTTCACCAGCATTCACTAGGTTTTAGTAGCATATGCCTATAGTGTCATGCAATGTCCCACTGCCTGACAATGTTTTAATCGTAATTGTCCAAGGCTAGACCGGTTCCTAATCCAGCTTTTTTCGGAAGGCCACCCGGATGTGCTGTAACCTTTTCATTAACTCACATGGCAATTTCTGTCTGGAGACTTTCAGCGGTATGATAGCTTATGGAATGGCCACAACTGTTCAAAACTTCTATGATTCGCCTACTACCCATGAGGCTTCTCAATCCTAGTCCAACAAATAAGTTTCGCAGGCTTAACCAGCCCTCTTGTCGTGGTATAGACTGCATCATCAGCAGAAAAGTGATACATATCGCTGAACTCTGTTGGGCATATCAGTAGTGCCAGGTCTTCCAGTATACAACACATGGAAAAACTGATTTAAGATATCTGGAAGCTCTGCCTGTCCACGATTTGCAACTTCAGCAGTGAATGGATGAGGTAAATCACTGGACTCCCTCTGCATGTCGAGAATTACTTTTCGCAAGTATAAAGCAACATCATTGACTTTAGTATCCATATAGCTTTTCGAAGCACGACGTCAACTGCATCATCACTGTTGAAGCTATTGCAGTAAAGGATGTTTCCTTCTTTTTTGCTTTTGTTTCCACTTCTTAGAAGGCCCTGAAAGTGGTTTAACAGTTTTCCTTCTATTTTTTGTGCAGCATAAGAAGACTCAATGATACTATGGGCTGCAAGACTGGCAAGGTAGCGCTGATTAACAGATACCAACATTTCTAGTTGTTGTCCATCAATAATGGATTACTGAACGTAATTTGCAATCCGAGAAAATACCTTGTTATGAATTGTGCGAGAAGAGTCATCAACTACTGTGGACGTGGTTGGAGCGGATGAGATTGCATCCGCTTTCTTAAGATAGGCTCGTCTACAACTGTGGTGATACTTAACTTTCTTAGCAACCAAATCTATGTCACCTATTTTTGTCAATAGTACCCAGTATTTAGTTTTCTCGTAGCAGTTTGTATGCTATTAGCAGCATCTATACTTTCACAAAGTCTGAGGGATTCCCGTTTAGTTCCTCTTTTTCACAAAACAAGCATTTATTTTGAAATATCGCGAATATCCACTCGTCATTGCTTTCACTTCCGACCATAACAGAGGTTTGACAGGATTGCTCAGTACCCAGGTGCTTGTCTGCATCACTAGAAATAGCGGTAACGTAGTAGTAACATTTTGGGTGAAACCCATCATGATCTGGATAATCACTAGGAAGATTGTCACATACACTTTTATACTTTGATGATTTCCATTTTAACAGTCTTTTTTCTTAAGCTTTTTTTTTACAGAATGGCACGACTTGATCAGAGGTTTTGCCCCCAACATGCAGAATGTAATTGAGTCGCTTTTCTTGCTGTTGAGCCATTTATGACTGGACTTGTACATCTGAAAAAGAAAACTACTTTAGAGAAAGTGTTTAGTTGCAATATACAATGCATTAAAATTATATAATGACTGGAATTAGAAACATTTTTTTAATTTAGAAGGTAAACTGAGTCACAAAAACATTTTCTTTGAATAGCTTTTTCGAAAATTACCACGCCCCATCTGTTTTCTACAATAATCTACACAACACAACAGACGTGGGTTCTCTGCTTGGTATCAGCCGAAAGAGGCCTTCATTACCTTTAGTATGACAGGTCTTGGGTAAGGCGGGGTGTATAAATAAGAGAGGGGTCTGACTTTGAATTTCCCATACCCCTAATTTGTCAGGTATGTCAAATATCCAGGTACCTTTGAAATCATCCAATTAAAAAAAATGAGAATATATTCGGCAACTAAGAATACTCATTTCATATATACGGATGGGCTGTGCACTTAATAGGTACACACTCACCACTTGGTATGATGACATCTTGTCTGCCACCCTTTACAGGCCCAAGATAATCCTGTCCATGCCGAATAAGGTTAACAATCGCCTTGACTTCTCTGGACTGTACTCTTGGGATTGCAAACATCTGAACATCTTCTAGAGACTCGTTGGACCAATGCTGAACAACATTATACCCGATGATAGGCTACATGACTTCAGGATGATCACAAACCAAGAATGGAACCAGGAGACCCTCTTTATTGGCGACCCATATGCTGACTGTATAGTTAACTCGCTATCTATTACCTCATCTAATTGCTTAACCTTGTGACTTCTGAATTTCCTATGCATTAAAACACCTGGAATCCAGCCAAGTGAGCAGTTCAGGACACACCTTTCGCCTATTAACTTAACCATGTAACTCCCTTGCTTTGATGATAGCTGGTACACCATACCTCGCAACTCTTTCATGGATACACTGCTTTGTGCCCTACATTGCCATCTCTGGCGACACCCTGCCTTGAAATGCTCATTACTACCACAAGACCTAGTGTGTGCATTGATGTGATGAGACCTTCTCCTTGTAAGCAGAAAAACCTGCATTTGGTCGCTGTGTCTGCTGTGGATTTGATCAATAGGGCATCAATATGGCTGGGGTCTTCTTGGCTCGGCTTCAGTCCGAGGAACAGTCCTCAAAACCAACTCCTTCAACTCGCAAACGTCTCTTCTCAATTCAGCTCTCTGATGCTGATCTGCATCACGCTGCTCAGTAAAATTTATTCATCATCATCATCATCATCATCATCATCATCATCATCATCATCATCATCATCTGTTGCGACGTTGGAGGCCCTGCTGGGCCTATTGGCAATCTAGATTTTTCTCACATTGCTGCGGCTGGTTGGGTAATGTGTGACTAATGGTTGAGTTTCTAATTTGATTTTTCCCCCTTTATTTTACTATTTGTATTATAGGGTTGCTGTGGTATGTATAATTTACAAGTGTACATATATACATCTTTGAATTTCATTTAATTCTGCTCTGCTTCCTTTGCAATTTCAGAATCAACTTGTGAAACTACTGCCTTTCCTTTACTGGTCTTCATCTTCTTCACCTGCTCATTCTCTTGGTGTGAAATTGCATTGACTTTCTGAATCAACTGCTCATCAGTGTTGCTCTCATTTTACAGAGACGACTTCATCTGCTGCCTTATGCTCTCATCCATGAACCCTGTGTAGACAGTATGCAAAAACATCACTTGAACCGATTCTGCACTGTAACGCAGGGCATGCCCAGTCTCATTTGAAGCTGCCAAAACCTGCTGCCGCAAACCTAGCGGATGAATTAAAAGGTCCTGACAATCTTCCCATGGCCCCTATTCACAGATTCGAATTAATTATGTAATAATTATCACGCTTTCAAACAAAGCATAACTGGACATAAACATAAATATTTTACCAAAGATTCAACGTTTAGTAGGAAAATGGTTGTATTTTTATAAACAGCGTGGCCAAGAGAGTCCGGTGCAGAACACGGACTGCGTCTCAAGCTACACTGGCAGGCCTGATACCGATTCCGTAGAGCGCATGCGACCATTTTAAACCAAGGTACAATTCTGAAAATCGTTTTGAGTTTTGAGCAGACATAATCCCTCTGGAATCCTTTATAAGGAGCTGCAGTTACTAAAACAATTTCTCATTTATGGCTCACAGGCCTTATGTGTAGATATTCCGTGCGCACTTGTTCGTGGGAAGCCTTCGTGTTTGCCACGTCGTCAATCAGTATGGGATATACTTTGTGTGGGACCAATCTCTCTAATAACAGATTTATATTAGTTTTAACATAATTATACATTTATTAAGTTAAATAAAATGATATTAATGTATCTTACCATGTGATTATCTTGACAAAAAGCAAAACAGATGAGTTCTCAGCAAATCAAAATTCTTATTTCACATTGTTATTTAAATAAAATGCCAATCTTTACATGAATAATTATGCACAATGAAAATTCCACAATATTCCCAAAATTCCCACCTGAAAATTCCCGAAATTTTCCATGGAAACTTTCCAAAATTCCCCAGGAAAAAGTTTCCATGTTTTTGCAACCCTAACCCTGCAAGCCAACGCTTTGTAGAACATAGTCAAATATGATACAAATCGTCCATGCAGTTCGAACAGATACGTGTGGCACTTAAAAATTTAAGTAACCATTATAGCTGTTAGAAGATCTTTTTTGTCAGACTATTCCCTACTAACGTGTGCAGGCCAAGAGCGTTAGCCCTTTTAGAAATTAGAAAATATTGTTCAGGAATATAAATAAGCTGTACCATAAACGCCAGAAATCAGCACTAAGAAAGATTGATAACACTTCTAAAATCTTATTTAATAATGATGAGTTTCTTTTCTCGTAGGACATAGCAGTGTTGCACCTATGGTAAAGATTCAAGGGAAGAATTTGATGTTTTGGGCCTCCTTGCCCCCTTTCCATTGTAAGTAAATAAGGAACCGCTGAATGTAAGAGGGGGTTGGGGTGGGGGGTGGGGTGAGTGTCTCGCACTCGGTGCAACACAGCATAGTTATTTCTCACAACAAAATACACAAGTCTATGCACAAATACACACCACCACATTTGCATCTATGACCAGCGCTTATGAAAACCTGCACTATACACGTTTGTTGCACACACATCCGTTCTGCACACTACACTAGGACGCATGGATGGATACCTCAAATACGCCAGTAACACCCTTAAGCCCAAGCCTACCAGACCAGCTTCCATGCACTCATGCACGCACACAGAGAATACATGGATAGAGACATGGAAAATTTCAGCGACTTCACCGTACAATTCAATAGTATGCCAGTGCAAATACCACACCAAGTTGATGCCGAAAGTGTAGACAGATCTGAAAGTGACACTGGCCGTGGATATGCTTTCCATCTTCTATGATCAGGAACTCACTTTAACTATTTACAAAGCACCATGAGGTATGAAACGGACACTAGTAAGCACATTTTTGTGGGATTCATCCCCAGAAATGAAGATGGAGAGTTGGTTTGGTTTTCTGAGCTGCTTGGAACACTGAACAACAAATACAGATGTGCGCATGACAGCTACGACAGCTATTGACTTTAGAAAATCAAGAAGCCAGATACCCAACGTTGTGCAATGCTCATTTCTCCTTCGATCAATACTTACCATTACATTACTTAGTGATAATACAGCTACCCTGATAGCTGTGCTCTAGGAATCTAGATTTAGAAAGCTCTACCAGCTCCTGGAACCTGGTACCTAGTTCCCAACAACCGGGTACCCGCCTGCCAGAGCCACCCATTCTTGTTTGCATAGCTACAAGAGAATACAAGCTTTTTTGTCTTGGAGAAATCTTAGAGTTTTCTTTGTGTTTTCCCCTGTGCTTTCAGCTGATTTCTTATTACTGGATTAACTGGATTATCTATGGAAGGAGCTACTGAACCTCAGGTCGTACTCTTTCATTTTATTTCTATAGTTATATGGAGACTTATGTCTCTGAAATTTCGTCTGTGTTGCATGTCGCATTTTCTAACCCCGGAACTGGGATGTGTAGTTACAACGAAATATGCCAGATAAGATTTAATTTCCTTTAATCCCAACGGCGATCGTGCAGTAATATGAAACTTGGGCGTTTGTCTACAGGTTTTTAACACTAAAATCGGCTTACTTAACTTAACTTAATTTATCATATACTACCCTTATAGGCAAAATGCCCGTAGATAGATGGCGACTACATTATGCCTATTACTTAGTTAATTTGTTTCGAGGTAAAGGAAAGATATTGATTGTGTACTGGCTCTTGCGTATACAAAAAATCTGACCAAAATAAATCTAGTTTATTTTTGAAGATATTTAGGCTTACGGCACTAACTACTTCATTTGGTAAGCTATTCCAACTATTTGTAATTCGGTTTGCAAAAAGGTTTTGCCTAATTAGTTTGTTACTTCGGCTCTTAGTGAGTTTAAAATTATGTCCCCGAGTGATGCTTTGTTTGTCTATCTCCAAGAATGGGCACTGAACACGATAAAGATAAAGTCCATGAATGTATTTGTAAGTTTGAATCATATCCCCACGTGATCGACGGTAGTAGAGAGAAGGTAGATTCAGATATTTTAACCAGTCTAAATAAGTATAATTTCTTATTGAGGGTATCATTTTAGTTGCTCTTCGCTGCACATTTTCTAGTGTTAGACTGTCTTTTTTAACATGGACCTCTCCCGTATTCAAATATAGGTCTAACTAGCGAAGTGTATAGCCTTACTAGAGTTGAAGAGTCTAAATGGGTGAGAGACCTTCTTATCAGTCCCAAAATCTTATTAGCTTTTGATACTTGGATTTGACAATGGATGCTAAATTTTAGTTGGTTGTCTACATTCAGACCTAAATCCTTTACGACCGTTGTTTCTATCAGCTTAATATTTGTATCAAGAGAGTTCATGAAGTATGAATGTTTAATATTAGCTGTACCTAGATGCATAGCACAGCATTTGTCAGCATTGAATTTGATTTGCCAGATAGAAGACCATTTCATTATGCTATTTAAGTCATCTTATAGTTCTATTGCATCATTTGATGATTTAATTTCTTTGTAGATTTTTGTATCGTCAGCAAACATGGTAATTGTAGAGCGCTTAATTACATCAGGAAGGTCGTTTATGTAACAGATGAAAAGGAGTGGTCCTAATACACTACCTTGGGGCACACCGCTAATGACAGGAGTTTGAACTGATTTGCATCCATTCACGACAACCTGTTGGCCTCTGTTAGTAAGAAAATCCTTAATCCATTTTAGTAGGTTACAATGGATACCATATTTTTCTAGTTTAAGAGGAAGTCATTTGTGTGGTACAGAGTCAAATGCCTTAGCAAAGTCTAGATATAGAGCATCGATAGAGCTGCTGTGATCGATTGCATTTGACCATATATCTAAGACTTCAGTTAGCTGTGTGACACAAGAACGCCCTTTAATAAATCCGTGTTGACTTGGTACAATTATGGCGTTTTGTTCAAGATGGCTTACAATATAGTCTTTTATAATGGACTCAATGAGTTTACAGATTATGGAGGTAAGGCTTATAGGGCGATAGTTATTAACCAAATGTTTGTTTCCCTTTTTGAAAAGTGGAGATACATGACCTAATTTCCAGATTTGAGGTAGCTTACCCTCTCTCAATGAACTAGAGAAAAGATGTGATAATGGGCAGACAATTTCAAGTTTGAGTTCCTTTGAAACACGGGTATAGATTCCATCAGGACCTGCAGACTTGTTAGTTTTTAGATTATCGATTTTTTAAATTATCATGTCACCAGTGACCTCGATATGATGTAATGGAGCAGTGAAATGTCTACTGTTGAAACTAGACAACTGACTGCTATCGTCATCTGTAAAGACAGATGCAAAATATGTATTTAATGCATCTTCCTTTTCCCCGTCAGTTGTGGTTAGTGTGCCATCGGACTTGAGGTCATAAATTGTGTTTCGAGTTTTTATTTTGCTTTGTGTATATTTGAAAAATGCTTTAGGATTTGACTTTGCCTCATTTGCTAGTTTACGTTCAAAATCTCTTTCAGCTATTCGACATTCGTTTTTGGCCTTGTTTCTCGCTTTAGCATAATTTTTGTAGTCACTGCTACCATGAGAATTTCTCCATTTTTGAAATGCCTGTTTCTTGGTTCTTAATTTTTCGAAAACCCGATTGGTTAAGTATAATAATTTTTACTGCTTATATT
Source organism: Chaetoderma sp. LZ-2023a (assembly GCA_034401795.1). NCBI lineage: Eukaryota > Metazoa > Mollusca > Caudofoveata > Chaetodermatida > Chaetodermatidae > Chaetoderma > Chaetoderma sp. LZ-2023a. The sequence goes on along the minus strand of CM067372.1, from coordinate 38,429,781 downwards.
GAGGTCTAGATTTTGGTATGTATTCATCAGTTAATCGATTTATTTCCCTCATTATCTCCGACCAGTCATGTTCTATGTCCCCAATAAATTTTGAATCCCAGTCTATAGATTTGGCATCTGCGCATATTGTCATAATCTCCCTTACATAGTATATAATGTGACATGGTTGGAGATACATTTACGTAGCATGAGAATGTAAATGTTAATGTTGCATGATGGCTCTTACCAATTGGTACACCAGAAGATAAATCATTTACCATGTTTTTCTCATTTGTAATAATTAGGTCTAGGATATTTTGTTTTTTGATTTCCCCTAAAATGAGTCGGTTCACATGTATGTTGATGCCAGTATAAGTCCCTTAGCGCCTCGATAAATATATTAGCAGGGCTTTCGGGATTGGCGGGTGAGATGTCATTTATCCAGTTAATTTCATTACAATTAAAATCACCCATTATAAGAAGGTGACTAGGTTTGAGACCTGATACATTGATTAGCAGGTCAGTTAATTTTTAGGGTTTTGAAGGTTGCAGTTGGGTGATCTATATATACATCCTATATATACGTCGTTCAACCATGTGGTCCGAGCGGGTGAAGTCACACCCTTTCATTGCTTGGATTGTTTGGTGAAGGAAATTTCTCATTAATTCGCGCATCTTATTCTTGGTAGCTGTGTGCGTTTTTGTACCAGAAACTATAGAATTATGTCAGGTTTTGCGTGTAATCACGATCTGTTTGCATTGATCGATGATTTCAAAATTCTTGATTAAGATGTGTGTTCTGTGGCTTTACCGTGTTCTACAGCAGTAGTGTTAATTCATTTTGTTGTTCCTTCTCGTATCGTTTGGCGTTCGTTTGAGTAGTATAATTTTGAAATTAATTCTTAAATATACCACGAATGTATCCAATGCGGTTCCTGGTTCCATTTTATACATCCTGCAGGATCAATTTAAGGGTGTTTTATTGGCCCGCTCTCATTCTTGTCGCCAGCTTACACGATCTTGGATGTAACGTTACGGGTGTTGGGTTTCTAAGGGTTAACTTATAATTTATTGTCAATATATTTGAAAATTATTTATCTTCCTTCCATTCCTGTTTCGTTCCGCTTGCTTATTTAGGTTTTGTGCTTGTTTTCAGGCCAAGCCTACCCCGCCATCATGTCCGGAGTGTCATAAATTTGTAAAGGTCGCATTCAAGGACCATGTCTGTTATCGGTGTGCCAAGTGTAACGTTGACAATAGGTGTAGTGTCTGTGCAGTGTGGCCTGTTAAATTGTTGGTCGAGTTCCTTGCCCAGAAGGACTTGCTGGGGTCTGATGTGGGGTCAGGCGACCCGAAAAGAAATCGAAGAGCGTCCATTTCGGACCCTGGGGATCGCTCCTCGTCCGCAGTTTGAGGGTTCGGAGATGACACCCCCAATGTGGTTTGAGCCCGATATGCAAAGCTTCTTGCATAGCGTCCTACCCAAGCTGGTGGCGTCTCTGATACCAAAGATTGTGGTGCAACCTCTCCGTGTCCGGTACAGACCCTGTTCTTGTATGGCTCCCTGGAGGTCCTGTCGGGCTCCGGTCTGGCAGGTACTGCTTCTCTGCGGCCACCTCCGGGTGGTCCAGTAGTGGTAGCTGGGCCGTCGGGCATGGGAGCCGCGGGTGGAGTGCACGGAGGTCGATTCCGTCCTGGACAGAACCGTCCTCCGTTTGTCTGGCTTAGTGCAAACCATGGCAGCCTCTCCACCCGTGGTTGAGGCCACACCGGTATCGGGTACCCGTCAAGTGCTGGTTGGTTTACGGGGTGGCATTGGCGCCAGTGTATGGCCACGGTTCTGTAACCGCTACGGGTCTGCATGGTTTTCCGTGCGGGTCTGCTCCATGAAATAGTGTGTTTCATGGGGTGGAGGCGGAACCGCACGGTACTGGTGTTGTTGGCTATCCAGCAGTGGCTCCTTGCTGGGAGGCCGCTGCTGATAGCCCAGTGAACGCATCAACGGGTGATGTGTTCATGGGGGTGTCTTCCTCAGAAGTTGACTGGTCCGATACTCTGGCTTGGACTGGATTCAAAGTTCAAGGAGTTGCTTGAGGCGATATATGCCAAGCAACTCATGACAAAGAGTCAGCTCCCTGCGGCCTCTAGGAATGTGCGGGCAAGGTGTGCTATCCCCAGGGGGTGGGCAGGAGTACGATCACTGAGGATGACCATTGGGTTCTTGGCGTCCAGAGTGAGGGAGCAGGTAGTCCCGCTCAGGCACTTGTGGGCAAGAGCCAAGCACTTTCCCTTTGTGATGAGGGAGTGAGGGCAGCTGTGAACGCTGTCAATCACTGCTATCGCTTGCTTTATGTAACTCTAATTGACAGTCCTAATAAATGAGACAAGGAACCATTCTAAGAAGCAGGCTGATACATTTTCGCTAAAACAGCTGATTTGACAGGCCCCGTGTATCTGGACTAGTCGGAAGCAAGAAACTTGTAAAATTAAGAGCTTGGCTGAATGTGTTACACATCTAAAGTCGGGATAAAGATATGACATCGAAGCCATAAAAGTATGACGTCGGTGACCAATTTCGAATTTTATTTGGCAAACCACAGTGATGAAATGGATGTTTCTGTGCCTTTTCAAAGTCCAAAAATGCCCATACGCCCCTTATTTTAATCTCTGTCCATACTTGGATAATACTATCATGTTTCAATAAAAATGTTTGATGTGCTCTTGAAAGTATTGTGCATGGTTTTACAGAGGCTTAAACTGTGTGATATTAAGCTAAACCCAGCTATATGTAAGGTATTCCAAAAGGAGATCAAATGTCTGGGACACCTTGTGTCAGTGGATACTATTCGAATGGTTCATGCAGATTCTATAGCCATGCAATCCCTTAAGGATAATTTTTCAAAGACAGTTGGTGATCTCCATCAAATAATGGGATGTCTGGGCTATTATCGCAAATACATTAGATTTCTCCCACATTGCAAAACCTTTGTATGATCTATTAAAATTAGACAAATCAAGTGCAGTTCCAAATGGAAAGCATCACGAAAAGTCATGGAAGAAGCGCATCAAGAAAGGACATCAAACAGTACTTTAAGAGTAGTATAGTTATCTCATATGGATCTAGAACACTGAGTCCCGCTGAGCAGAATTATCATTAACATTCTCAAAGGTTTGGCACGCAAGTGGGCAATAACAGAAATCTGACTAATTATATTATGTAAAATTCTTTGATACAGTGATAGCAATCCGCTAACCTATATAACAACAGCAACAAAACTTGATGCTACAAGGCAGAGATGGTGGCTGAGCTTTCCAATTTTAAATGATTGATGGCGATGCAGATGCTTTATCCAGGATGCCAATGAATAGACACTAGGAAAGCCCAATATTGCAAAGTTATATCACTTGATAAGATTAAATTGTTGTCAGTTAATGTCAGACTACGAGAAAATGGAACAAAAGTTCATTGGCACAGGCTTACACCAGTATACCATGAAGGGCTGAGAATTGCTCAAGATGGAGATCCATGTATTGCCAGAGCCCTATATTGTCAGAAAGGAGATTGGGCCATCAGAGGAAGAAAGAAACAATGAATCAAGAGACCCTACCTCTACTTCAGATGGATTATTGTATTGCAAAACACAAACGTCAGACAACACTTACGATTATCAAATTGTTTTACCACAGGTTTTCAAAAGTAGTGTTTCATGAGTTACATGAGGCCAATTACGGTCATGTGGAGTGCTGACTGTGCTTAGACATCGCTTCTACTGGTTGCATTCAAAAAGTGATATGGAACATTATGTAACCTAGCAATGTGAACGTGCCAAAAGTAAATCACCGCAAATTCCTAACAATGTTCCAATACAAAATCGTGTGACTAGTGTTCCATTTGAGCCAATACATATTGACTTTGTTCCTTTTGAAAGGTCAATTGCTGGTCGAACAGCAGCGGAAAAGATATTCAATGATTTTTGTGTTGAGGTTTAGTTTTCCAAAGTGTTTACACTATGATCAGGGTGGTGAATTTGAGAATGAATTGTTCAGGGGCATAGAAATTTGTGTTAAGGATCCGAAATGCATACTACGCCATATCATCCAGAAAAGAATAGGAAACTTGGGACGTTTAATCATACTTTGATAGCAATGCTCGTGTTTACCAGAGTGGTTCAAAAGTAAATGGAAGAATCGTGTTGCCAAGGTTGTGCATGCTTACAATTGCACGTGGGGTGATTTAACAGGTTATTCACCATTTTGCTCCACATTACGTGCACTGACCAAGACTGCCCATTGACGTAATATTTTACTTGGAACTTGAAACAGTGGTTTACCTGTAGTATGTAGAGAAATTCACCAATGCACTGTGCCAGGCATATGATATAGCAGCTAAAAATAGATGTAAAACAGCGAAAAAGGTAGTGAACTGAAACTGGGTGACAGAGTGATGGTGCGGTGACTGAGTGAACCTTGTCGGCCACAGAGGCTCAGATATCCATTGCTGTCGTTAGTTGGATGGTCGATGACAGCCCTGTCTATACAGCCAGGCCAGAGAATTGCAGAGGAAAACCTAGAGTTTTGGACTGCAAATTACTATTTCCTTGTGATGGATTGGCAGTAACACCACAAGAAGTGAAATCGCCAAAAGCCATGCCATCAAAGGTTAAGTCACCTAGACATGCCTATCGGGATGAGACTGATGGTAATGGCATTAATGCTGATGCAGCAGCTGAAACTGTTCCAGAAATTCCAATAGTTAGACGATCTGAAAGACACTGTCATCCTCATGATAATTTGAATTATGATAGCTAATATAGATGAGTATGTTACATGGACAAACGTCAATTCAATTATGTTAGTGAATTATTTTCAAATATATTGGTATTTTGAGTAGTCTGTTCTAAATTCTGCATGCTCAAAGAATAGATCGCAGCTTAAGTACTAAGTATGCTTATTCTGAAGCGATTAGGGTTGCTCCTAAAATAAAGACATATCTTTATTTTAGGAGTATCATCCAACTTGTCATTTGCTATTCCCTTCTGTAAGAAATAGTCTAAAAAATAGAGATATAGTCTTCTAGTATGCTGCACTGTTTTGTAAGTGGTGATGTTTTTAATTTCAAAATAGATTAATTAAAATGTCTGGAAACACTTTTAGTTGTGGCTAGTGTGGAAACTGTTATTTCGTGATTTTTTGTGTCACCAATAATATTCAGTACACTATCAACTGGTATGATCAGTGGTATAATATTAGATTAATTATTCCTTATCTTCATGTAAATATGTGGTTTTCTGTTGAAATGCAGTCTCTTTAATATGACCAGTATTGTCATCCACAGTCCATCCCTTGTTTTAAAATGTGTCTGGATTGTATTACTCTGTCGATCAGTCATCATAAACCTGTATTTTAACAGAATAAATATTTGTTTTCCAGTTCAAGTTCAGGATACTGGCTGTAATGCGTCCTTGTTACACCCCGCGCGCGCCCTGCCCATGCTCTCAGTGGAGATTGTGTATATCAGCGAAACGTGTCTAGATTCATCGTAGTGATCTCCCTTGAAATACTTATTTGTCAGAAATGTTTGTGCATTTGATTTCTGCTCCATAACCTCACGTATACGGAATGGTTACATTTCAAATTTGTTATGTCAACGTCTGATTAAATGCCCTCGGAGGGGATTGCATATCAGTGAAACACGACCATAGTTATCTGCCTTGAAATACTTAAAATTTGTAAAAAAAATATCTGTGTCAGGCTTCTGCTCAATAACTTCACTTATACTGGATAGATTCCTGTTATTTGTTTGCCTATTTGCCTGCCATTACAATCTATCCGTCAATCCCTGTGACAAACATGCTTTCATGTGATGGGAATCATGTGACATACATCTAGAAGTACATGTCCTGTGGCATACTCACGAGTAGCCAGTCTCCTTAAACCTCTACATTGCTTCTCCAATTCGTGTTTATGCTGTACCAGTGCTCTGCAGATCAGGTACTGTATTGGCTCATCCATCTACTGCTAGTTTCAAGGATGCTATCTGTTGTGCTGCAGGTATAAAACATGCACCCTGGCTAAACGTAAAAGTAGTTTAGGCACACACAGTCTGCTGGAGTAAGAGCCCGTTAGGGTATAATATTCTCCTGCAGCACAGAAACCATTTCATTGTGCCATCGACTAGCATATCTCCATTCTCTCTCATGGTTACTAGTACCAACAAGGTCGAGTATCATCTTACACGTCCTTCTTCGTTTCGGCAAATTACCGGGAAGGTCTGTTCCCTGATGTACACGCTCAAGGAACCTCTCTCTTTTCCATATCATGTCGGGTAAGTAGCTGTTTTCCTCTTCTCTTATCTTTCTCAAATGATACCATCTACTTTCTTAAATTGAATCATGACCCCCTCCGATGATGCCATACAATTTTATCTGTGCAGCGTATATGCGTGCACGAAGACACTCTTCTGAGATAAGCTACAGCCAATTTCACTAACAACCAAGGAGGCTGGGATACCCGGATAAATGCTCTTCCTCGTTCTAACTGTCCGGCAGAATTCTAATTCAGCATTATTTTATTTAGAGAGTAGCTTACTGAACAGGTGATGAATACGGCGAGAGGCTCATAGTATTGGTACATCTGGTGATCTGGCACTGTATGCTAAGTAGTTTTGACCCCCACTACCAAGATCCTGTGCATTGGACTCGCCACTACATCGTTTGTTAGCAATGCTCAGAAACACTAAAGCTCTATTTACAACATAATTCTCTGTGAAGACAAATTGATCAGCTGTTCCTGTCAACACTATGTCAGGTAGGCGATGATCTCCCACTAGAAGAATCCTTAAATTGTGGTTGACATAGATGCCGGACAGTCTATGTTGCCGCAATGAGTCTTGCATTGAATTATTGCTCTCTTGCTGATCCACAACACAGGACTGAAAGGAACAATGTGGCTTATCAGAAAGACTTGAAGCGAAGTCATTGCTAGAGGTGTTGTAAACATCAGCATAAAAGTTAGAACTGTGGATAAAGTTTCCTAATTAAACTAGCAATGCCCAACGGGACAACCAACCACTCCTAAACTGGTTGTAATCGACCTCAAGTACCCGTTTTATTTATTGCAGATGTGTTTGAGAGTGGGATGTATCATGGCGCATTCGATCAATGGCTGATTGGCTGAGAAGCACCACATTTTTTATAACCAGAATAATTTCCATACATACAATCACCAATGATCAAACGTTGCACAATATTGAACAGAGTTTAAGAGATATTATAAGCATTTAATGCTCAGAAATAACTTACCATGTTTCCACAAGATAAAACGCACTGTTGAATATATCCAGGACTTAATTTGATTGGAAGCTATTGCTACATAAAGCAACAGTGGGTTCCAATCAAATTAAGTCCAAAATATCCAACAGAGCATTTCTTAAACCGTCTGTTTTAAAATAATTTTATATACGAGTTCAGAACCCCAGGACGATAGTGTTCTTTCAGCCAGGTTTTGTTGAAATCAGGACAACAGTTAATGAAAATAATCTTTTAACTGATTTTTCGGAAATTTTGACCAATCAGATTTCTGCATATAAGGTTGGAAGTGTACCAACAAAGGGTCATTGCAGCCAAGTCTGGTTATACTCATCCCAGTAATCATATAATCAATTAATGAGTAGTATTCTGGAAATTGGAAAACCAAACCGCGAGAAAAAATTTACAAATCAAATTTTGCATTACAAGTTCTGAATCCGACCACCATAGGACCCTTGCATCCAAGTGTCATTGAAATCTGACCTCGGGTTAATCCAAATATATGATTTCCAGATTTTGGAAAATCCAATATGGCCGCGTAAAAAACCAACAATCAAAATTCTGTATACAAGTTTCATTGAAATCCCTTTATCATCCCACTACCGCGCAGAAGAGACAAGGTTGGAAAATCGTAATTTACTTGTTTATGCCAACTCCTGGCCTGACTATTATTCCATGCTACAATAGGTGTGTTAAGTCTGATGTCAGACACATGTAATAGGCCCGGAAGTGTAGTATTTTGCTCTTACTATGTCACAATGCAAGAATCTAGTTTTATCTATGCCCGCCAATCCCTAGCTAAGTTTCACCCACACTTCGCCCGTGTTGGGATCGATCGATCCCTGCACTCACTATCAATTTCCAGAATACTATACAGGTAGGTTGTTGAATATTTGAACCTAATATGAATTGGTTCTGTTGCGGCATATGACAGCAAAAGCGCCCAGTCAAATTACTTTCAAAATATTTAACAGTATGTTTATTAAATAAGAAAGTCATACAATTCGTACAACGCTTAGTCCGTAGGCCATTAAGCGTTCTTGATGCACTTATTTATGTCATTCCTGACGTCATTGATTATGACATCACCCTACACATCACGTAGTTGATTATGATGTCATATGATTTATGGATAAACTGGAAAGGTCCATTCTATGTTCATAGCATCATTATTTGTAGTTTACCAACAACATTGTTCTTTATTTAACAATCGCTTAACTCTTTATCCCTTATATTTTGAAATGTTTAAGAAAACTAATTTGACCCTGGAGCTGGTGTTGCTTATGGCAGCAACAATTTCCAATCAAATGTCAAATTGATTTCAAAAGCCTATTAGAGTCACCAGCTTTCCGGCATACATGTCTTGAAACGGAGACACTGAGATCTCAATGGTTAAAGGGTTACCAACAAATGAACCAGGAAATACGTCATCACTTAACACACCAATACCCTGCAACCATTACTGTGGTTGTTAATATACCTACATGTGCATCCGTTGTGCAATCCAGAAATACCTTTATATACACTGTGACTATATAAAGAAAACACGAACAACACTGTAACATATTTTACATTTGCTAACAAACTTTAATCAGATACTAGTAAATTAGATCCGATGACAGGAGTGCAACAGTTGTGAATAAATAAAGATTTTGGACTAAATAACTATTCCCCTCCTCAGCTGACCAGAAAGTAACTGAGACAATCGGGTTTTATATATATATATATATACATGGGGGCATTTATGTTTCTATAGTAATTAGCAACTATTATTATATATTATTATTATCAGCAACTAAAATGGGAGACCACATAAACTCAAGAGGGATAAAATGTACAGCGTACAGTTGAGCTCGGAAATAAGAGCATATTTCCAAACATTGCAATCGCAATCTAAGAAATGTCCTGTTGAATATTTTGGACGTAATTTGATTGGCAGCAATGTCTTCCAATCAAATTAAGTCCAACATATTCAACAATACGTTTTATTTTGTTTTGGAAACATGTCAACTTATTTCTGAACTGTACTGTACAATATTGGATTTAAATATATAAGGTTATCCTGTTTTAACTGTTTAACTACCATCAAACACACAAAAATACAAATATCATAAATTAATTTCAGATTATAAAGTAGTGAAAAATAACATAAATTGCGATTTATTTACATTTAGACAATTCTAGATTTAGTTTGCATGACTTAAAGAGGTATACTTAGGAGGCCAGTCATTTATATAGCAGAGAAGATACACAATTACAGGTTAGGCTTTGGAATGAAATAACCACATTGCACATGTAATGTAAGCACTATCTCAATATGTCACCACGTCAAATGATTTGATTATTAAGTCCTATGTTACAGATATCATAGAGCCACATTAAGGCAGGGGATAACAAGGCTAGCGCCCTGGCACCCCGACAAATGATGACGGGGCCCACAAATAAAAAATATGCCATTTGAACGTGACAGCACAGTATCTCACTTTTAGTCTTGATATATGTAAGCTGTTCAATATTTTGAAACCAATTTACCTCTAAATTGGTGCTGCCATAGGAAAAATCAGCTTCCAGTTAAATTTAGTAGTAGTAGTAGTAGTAGTAGTAGTAGTAGTAGTAGTAGTAGTAGTAGTAGTAGTAGTAGTAGTAGTAGTAGTAGTAGTAGTAGTAGTAGTAGTAGCAGCAGTAGTAGTAGTTGTAGTAGTAACAATAGTAGTGGTGGTAGCAGTAGTAGTAGTAGTAGTAGTAGTAGTAGCAACAGAAGCAGAAGTAGTAGTAGCAGCAGTAGTAGTAGTAGTATCCACTTGCTCTTTGATCCACCCGATAAGGAGCCCCCCCCAGGATTAATCAGGCTCTGGGTGATGAGCTCCCGCCTTCCCTATCCCTCTCCTTTTGACCGGTTATGTCCACTTTTAATATTATGACAAAATTACGATACAAGTATGTGCTCAATGTATCATGGCTATATGGTATATGCTTAATCATCATTGCTATGCTATTATAACTGTTTTATTGTAATGCCTTGTCTTCTGTGTCGCATGTCCATCGTTCAATAGGCCATGCCTTTGATGAACATCCCAATTCTTAATATGCTTATGTAAACAACAGGTATGGAGTATATAAGAATCCTAAATTCATGATAAAGCAGTGACTGGTTGAATTTTCTTGGTGGCACGATTGAGAGCTAGTACATTTTCCATAGTACATTTTCCATTTGGGAGAAATCTAGAACAAAGACAGATCGACCATTGATATGCAGATGATGTTAGAAATCACCCATTAATGAAGGTAGGAATTCCTAACTATTTTGCAAACCGAACAACCACACAAGTATTAATAAAGAAGAAACGTAACTGTTTGTATAAAATTTGAGCTTTAAAAATCAGTTTCTTGTAGACACAACCATCATGTCATTGTATTTAGCTCCCTTGAACTACATGAGGTCTATGAGATATCAATATAAAATGTTGCAGATGTGACAGTGGTGAATTACATTAACAAGGGAAATGAAATATACAATAATAATGGAAACTAAGCGGACGTCTATATCAGAATCAAGCCAGGGCTAAATTATATAATATGAATAACATTATCATTAACACAGTCAAACAGATTATGCATGGGAAAGATGGTCTATGTCGAAGGAAACAATGTGTAAACAGGTACCTTACACACTCACAACCCACATACACACTCATGTGAACTTACACATGCACACATACACTCATGGATGCACACTATGACACTATAGCTGAAGACCTTTGTGGAGTGGTAAATTGTTATGCAGTGACAGGTGTCCGCATTGCTTGATGTACCTCGCAGTGTCTTTGCCTGCTGCCATGCTTTGCGAATACATGGTTATTCCATGTCATATGGTACAATGGCACTGGGCTGGATGGAAAAGGACTGATCAGGAACAAAGACAGTATCACTCAATCGTCAATGAAGAACACTAACGTCTTTATCTGAAATAGAGAAAATAGTTAGTAATGCATGATAAAAATGCAGAAACACATTCATTACATCAGGCAGCAGTCTAACTCAATCCAAATGATATACTATTACTTCATAATTATAACTTCACCAAGCAAGATTTAACATTAAGTCGATTTCAATTAGTGATGAATTGCCTAAAACCACCTCACCCTGACCCCCAAGATTTAGAGCCACACTTTACTAACCAGTATGTTGCCATCTGTCAGTGTAGAAAGTAAAGAAGTATAGAACAATAATTTAAAAGGTGTCTTGGAGCTATATTGAATATACTGTGTGTGGGGAATTAATGCTGAAATATCAACGGTTAAAAGATCAACAGTCTATAGTGACCACTTGTTTTATTCTTTCAATGAAAGTATGAGTTTTACATTATGTCATCCATGGTTATACCTGAAAACAGGTGTGGCTACCATTGTAGATCCAGCCTCATCCTGGGCCATACGTTTAGCGTGGATGTCACAATACAATTTGTCCTTGATAACGAAATACCCTGAGGAAAGAATAACAATCTGTCAGTGGAAATTTATTCAAAGAAACCATTGTTGTAGCAGCCACGGTAGTCTAGTAGTAGTGCTAACAATAATGTCACATTGTAAGATTAATATTTTATCCACGTCGCTAGACACAAGGGTTAGTGGAAACATGGAGTGCTTGTTGTTGTTGTTGTTGTTGTTGTTGTTGCTGTTCTTAAGACATTCTTTTTTTTTTTTTAAATGGTTCTACTGGAAGGATCTCAAAACGTAGGTGGAACCTTGCCAGTTGGGTCTCGAAGACGTGTGCTAATTTTGTGCTCAATTACTAAAACGCAGCAGCAAAGGCTTTCAGCAACATTGTTTTAAAAGTGGACACTTCTGACGCATCTTCTGATAATTCTGGTTCAACTGGAGAAATCCTCTCCAAACTTGGATGGAAGCCTGCCAGTGGGGTAGCGAAACCATGTGCCACTGCCAGTGTGTGGGTAAAAACTAAAAGACAACAGCTTTCAGCAGCATTGTTTATGATATGGCAGCACGATTGATAAATATATCAACGACGACGCGGGTATTGGACAAATTTGCACTTGTTTATTTTAGCACACTTGTGCGAAAACGTGTCAAAAGAATTAAGGCAACCCTGAATTCTCAATCTCAATTTCATTTCAAGATAAGTAGTCTATACAGGTAACCTTTAATGGCCAGCCAAAACCAGCATCTACAGTGCTCAGAACGTCCATTTGCAAGCAAACCAAGGGAATATTAAAACAAATTTACCACTGGAATGACTGGCTCGATAACGGAGCCAATCATTACAATGGTAAATTATTTTTATAAAGTCTTCTCTTGGCCTGCAAATGGGCATTCAAAAAGCGCATTAAATAATTTTATTGACCAAATTTAGCTACTAAAGGGTTAAATTGTAAATTCACCAAAGACACAATTCAGACTATAATTTGGTATCTTTGACCCAGTTCATGTTGGACATGTTATGTGATTGTAACGTCATCTAACAAGTGATGTATTTTCATTTTGACGTCAGATACTTGAGTGACAGATTGATACTTGAGTGACAGATTGATACCTCTGTTGTTTTTGCATGGACCAGGAGATGTATTCGCCAAGTTTTTACACTCATTATTGAGGTCATGGAGGATAATTTTAATCAATTATCACTAGTATCTTACCTTTTTGTTTTAAGTTTACTCCACACGATGCACATTTAAAGCATTGCACGTGGAAAGGAACCCCTCTGGCTTTGACAGCAACTCCCCTGCAAGAGAACATATCACACCACTCTGTTGCTAATAGATATTACCATGACCTGTATAATTACATCACAGCACGAATATCATCTATTGAAGTGTCAATCAATAAGAAACATTGGGGTTGCTTACTGGAGTAATTTGCTGGCCTAAATTAAAACCAATGAGATTGCTCTATTTCAGGAACCAGTTTCTTTGGCACTGGTGGGGTATCTCCCTTGTCCATTAGTATCTTATCGATCGCCCACGTTATGGGTAAATCTACACATCTTCCAGTCAAACTGGTTTCAAAATATGCAACATAATTTTTATTAAATTGTAAATTCATGAAAAACATACAATTCACCTTTCCATCGATCATCTGACTTCATATGATGTCATAATCAGCTAAGCGGGTGTAGGATGACATCATAATCATTACGTCATAGATGATTATATTTGGCACGTCTTTAACGCTTAATTACATTGCACGAATTGTAGGTCTCTATTATTTAATAAACATGCTGTTGAATATGTTGAAACTAATTTGACTGGATGCTGTTGCTATAGGCAGCAACAACGCCCACTCAAATTAGTTCCAAAATATTCAATAGCTTACCTGTATAGTTTTCTGCAAATTGATAGTCAGGGAGTTCGGAGATCGATCGATCCCAACACGAGCGTGAAGTGAGTGGAGCTTATCTAGAGATGGGCGGAGCATAGCTAAAACTGGAAAGGTCCAGTCGTACACCTTCGTAACGGCGCTACATCATTGTGATTTTGACATCAGCTAACAAGTAATGTAGGCTAATTGATTATGACGTCATATACTTGCGTGACAGATCGATTCTTTCCATTGTTAGCAGACAGAAGACGGTAAAAATCGGCATTGTATAATCCAGGACATTTGAGATAATCAAATTTGGACCAGTACATTTTCCCCCAGTAGGCCTAATCAATTCTAATATCCATAAATGAACAACGTCTGTGCATCTCATCGCACGTTAGACATCTCATAGGAGTTAGTTCAAGTTAGGGTGTAATGCTTCCTTATATAGCCTGCACGAAATTCATATATCTTAAAGCAACCACACTAACACTGTTGCCATCTTCAATTATTTAACTCAGAGACTTCCAGTCAAATTGTTTTCAGTCTACACCGTAATGAATTTGTGCATGTCTACCAGGTTAAAACCTTGTCTTAATTTGCAGGAAATCTGTCTCGAATTACAATACAAAATATATTAAAATAAATGTATTTATGAGATGTTGCCATCTTTGTTACGTTGTTTTCATAATAGTGAACACAATCTTGCTATATTATGGAATCATGAGAAGAATTAGGATCAATTTCTATCTATGCTTCGCCCATTTCTAGCTAAGCTCTGCCCACTCTGCGCGTGTTGGGATCGATTTATATACTTTGAACCCTGACTTTCCAGAATCCCATTTCATGGTAGCTATTCAGCTGTTGAATATTTTGAAACTAAGTTGACTGGGTGGTGTTGTTGCCACAGGCCCAGTCAAATTAGTTTCAAAATATTCAACAGATATACAATTCGTACATGTGACGTACTATTACATGTTCATGGCGGAGCTAGATATGCCATTTAATATGCATTTTGATTGTGATGCCGGCATACATGTGATGTAATTGTTGATGACGTCATATACTTGAGTGACAGATCGGATCCATCTATTGTCAGACTGGATTTCCATATTTTCCTGCTATACCTACGTGACAACCATATCACACTCCCCGCATCGCATCAGCTGTTGTGTAGTTTTCTGTTGCTGATCCTGAGGTCGAGCTTCAGGGGCACGCACTGATCGGAAACCCGATGAGCTGGGGGATGCATTCATTGCTGCAGAATGAAGCACATACATATTCAATATATGCACTAAAACAAAAACATGGTCTTAAAATGATAAGGCAAATTATGTTAATGCCATTGTTGTATAACATCCAACAATTTGATGATGATGATGTGGTGGTGGTGGTGGTGGTGGTGGTGGTGGTGATGATGTAAGTAAGTAGATGATGATGATGATGATGATGATAACGACGATGATAGATAATAATGAGCCAATGTCTAGATGAGCGAACCAGCCATGAAACCACCCAACCACACCGATTTGTTAACATTAATTTTGTCTGTCTGGATGTAAATTTCTTTTACATTTCTGAGAAAGCTGTCTTATGTCGCAAGTATAGCATGCTGCACCTGTTTATTAGGAATGCGCATCCGAAGTACAATGAGTAGTTGAAATAATTACTATACCTTTTGTTTATACAATGTTTGGCAGGGCACGTGTTTCTCTGATGAATTACAAAGAACGCCACACTAGTGTTTGCAAGCAGACGTGTATTTGTCTATATGGAATGGTCAATATCCGGTCACATAGCTCTTCCTTGTAGGCGTATCTGGAAAGTTGCCCAGTTTGTCTATGTAAAACACGGGGGTGGGGTGGGGTGGGTGGGGGGGGGGGTGTATGTGTTTGCATGCCTATTATTCAAAAGGCATGATATGTACTCACTCTCACTGCATTTAATTGTCACAACTTTCCTGTAGAAGATCCCTAACTGCCACACCCCTCAGTACCGGTATGTGCTGCTTATCCCGCACCATGACAAAACAGTTCTTGGACGCGCCCCTTTACAGGTGAATAGAGCCTATAGTAATGTCTTTATTGTCAGTTTGTGACTTAATGTTAACTTTGTCTAAAATAACTTGATTTTCTTCAGTGTAATCTGTGAATTGTTTTGCCATGCCATTTATATTTGGCAAACATATCTAACTAAACGGATATTTACTCGCTCAAACTAGGGGATATATGATGATCAGGGGCGTCAGACAAGGTCAACTTTCGGGGGAGCCCAAATGGCGACAAATCAGAAATTGCATAGCGGGCAAGTTAAAATCAAAACAGCCATGGACATTAACAGCTATCGGGGTGGGCTAAACTGGCAATGGTTGCCCGTGGATCACCCCAACCCAGGGAATATTTGAAAGCCAGATGCTCTCAAAAGATATCTGTATTTCCTGTATATGGACATTCAGTTGACAGCAAAATTATTCTATTCTAGGCAATCATTTTAAAAAGCAGTTGAGCAAATTTAGAAAATCTGTATGTCTGCAAGCCATATCAACATAGATTTTAATACGATCACGTTATGCGTGCGAAATTGCGTAAATTGTAACAGACCATATCAATTAATGTTACTAAATTTGCACTTATCTCCAGCAATCTACTATTCAAGCGTGGTTAGACTTCACTTCCAGATACTTACTCACACTCAATAAAGCCAGGGCTAGAGGATCCAACATGTATGATTATGCATGTTTATGACATACACGTGTATTATACACGATCATACAGTATCAGCCAGATTCTGTGAGAGATCCTACAGTCATTGATGATACACATATTACATCTACTTGTAGTAGACAATAAATTTAATATGGGGCCAAAGTCTCGGGAAATGTTCTAATAGTAGTTGCCGTTCAGAACGAACTGCTGGATGGTTTGACTGTTGTGTTTTATGGCGTATATTATGTTTTAGTACAATTCTAGTTTGTTTTTTTATTTTGGTGATCATTTTCCTCATGGGGTACCACGTGCATGTTGTTTTGTGCCTATACTGTTGCAATGTATTAGCTATAGTTGTGGATTGTGGAGCTTTGTCAGAAATGTCAGGTACATTTATACTAGCTGTGAGTCCCAAATAAAAACTCCCAATGCGTCAATTTAAATACCGGTACTGCGTTATTATACCCGGCTTTAGGCTATATCACTTCTTATTCGTCTGACAGATAGATCACCATTTGTACCTCATATAATAGACGTACACTGTAATAGTTATACCAATGAACAGCCATGCACGGGTAAACTGCTGCAACTACATTCACAATACAGCTCAGAAATAACTTTACATGTTTCCAAAACAAAATAAAATGTAGAGTTTGAACATTGTGACCATAATTTGATTGCAAGACATCTTCCAATCCAATTATATTAAAAATATTCAACGGTACATTTCTTACCAACTAATATAATTGGGTTTTTTTTAATTTTCGAAACATATTAATTTATATATGAGTTACAACGTAATTTACATTAAACAGAGTGGCAGATCACATTAATTAGTTTAGATCATGCTGCCCGAGATATTAATCACACTTAAAGGTGCATATTCACAGCAAAATGACCTGGGAACGGATTGTTTAACCCTTTAACAATCATATCAGCCTAAACGGATTCTACAGTGGGCTTAAGGAATGTGAATAACCGAGCCAGTCATTCCAGTGCTAAATTTTCAAAAATAGTCTTCTCTTGGTCTGCGAATTTTCATTTTCTTTGAAAGAATTGACATTTTCTTGAACAAATTTAAGGCTTAAAGGGTATACTTTAGAGGCTCAGATTGTGAGTCTACATGTAATGAAACGAAAATACATTTTTAAGTTGTGAATTTGCAGACATGATTTACACGGAATGAAACCATCATATGTTAAGATTTATTTCGATTCGTTACTTTGAGGTACACAAATTAATCCTCTAAAAGTATTCAATTTAAACAATTTAATTTTCAAGCGATCTGGTATGAATATGCGCCTTTAAACCTTCTAAACCCGAAAGGTCAAATGCGAAAAATCATCGAGAAAAATGCAAGAACTATTCTGTTTAATATTCTAAAGCAGATTTGACCGAGAATTCTTACTGCCTTATGGCAACATCAGGTTTCTGCTAAAATAGCTCAAACATATTAAACAGCTTACCTGTATCAGTGCCTAAAATTTAGTTTCTGGAAATTCAGTGCTAACCACTCTTCCCACAGCCCAGCAAAGTGCTCAAATACTACTTGATATATTAATTAAACATTTTGATGGTCAATATTTTTCATGATATTTAAATTTAGAAGACTATTTTTTTTTGTAAATTTACCACAATTTTTTTTCCGCCGGCTTGACCAGTAAAGGGGTAATGATAAAGAACAAGTTTTTACTTAGCCAGTGTTTATCTGCAGGCGAGAAGAGTATTTACTGAATCAGTCATTCTAGTGGTAAATATTTAAAAAATACTCTTCTCTAGCCCTTTCAAATATCCATGTCTGAAAACCACTGCAAAGTAGTTTTTTGGTCAGTTTGACCATTAAATGGTTAAGTTGACAAGAGGGGTTAAAAAGGTTGCGATTGAATCTTATGATAAACATGCTATGCATGTTAATATCAATGGGTTCACAGCAAAATAGTACCACACACACACGTGGCCCATGTTAATACTGAGATAACAATATTATCTATTAGTTTTGACTTTTGGATGCTTGGTTGTCATCAGCTAAATACTTACCACTCATTTTCTAGATAGCATGCATTCACACACCCGTATATAAAATATAAAGCATGTCTTAAAGCTGTCATGACATATTTACATAGTCAATGCTTACCCCTACCATTATTTTGAAACTAATTTGACTGGGAACTGTTGCTGCCATAGGTAGTTGTTCTGCCATAGCAACAGCACACAGTCAAATTAGTTTCAAAATATTCAACAGGTTACTCGTATAGTTTTCTGGAAATTGATAGTTAGTGAGTTCAGGAATCGATCGATCCCAAAACAAGGGAAGTGTGGGTGGAGCTTGGCTACAGATGGATGGGTCATAGAGAAAATGGGATTCCACAGCCCACGATCATGTCACTAACAACACAACACTAGTGTTAACAACATAACCCACGATCATGTCACTAACAACACAACACTGGTGTTGACAACACAGCCCACGATCATGTCACTAACAACACAACACTGGCATTGACAACACAGCCCACGATCATGTCACTAACAACACAACACTGGTGTTGACAACACAGCCCATGACCATGTCACTAACAACACAACACTAGTGTTGACAACATAACCCAGGATCATGTAACTAATAACACGACACTGGTGTTGACATCACAGCCCATGATCATGTCACTAACAACACAACACTGGTGTTGACAACACAGCCCACGATCATGTCACTAACAACGCAGCACTGGTGTTGACAACACAGTCCACGATCATGTCCCTAACACAACACTGGTGTTGACAACACAGCCCATGATCATGTCACTAACAACACAGCACTGGTTTTGACAACACAGTCCATGATCATGTCACTAACAACACAACACTGGTGTTGACAACACAACCCACGATCATGTAACTAACTACACAACACAGGTGTTGACAACACAGCCCACGATCATGTCACTAACAACACAACACTGGTGTTGACAACACTACCCACGATCATGTCACTAACAACACAACACTGGTGTTGACAACACAGCCCACGATCATGTCACTAACAACACAACACAGCCCATGACCATGTCACTAACAACACAACACTAGTGTTGACAACATAAACCCACGATCATGTCACTAACAACACAACACTGGTGTTGACAACACAGCCCATGATCATGTCACTAACAACACAACACTGGTGTTGACAACACAGCCCCTGATCATGTCCCTAACAACACAACACTGGTGTTGACAACACAACCCACGATCATGTAACTAACTACACAACACAGGAGTGGACAACACAGCCCACGATCATGTCACTAACAACACAACACTGGTGTTGACAACACAGCCCACGATCATGTCACTAACAACGCAGCACTGGTGTTGACAACACAGTCCACGATCATGTCACTAACAACACAACACTGGTGTTGACAACACAACCCATGACCATGTAACTAACTACACAACACTGGTGTTGACAACACAGCCCATGATCATGTCACTAACAACACAGCACTGGTTTTGACAACACAGTCCATGATCATGTCACTAACAACACAACACTGGTGTTGACAACACAACCCACGATCATGTAACTAACTACACAACACAGGTGTTGACAACACAGCCCACGATCATGTCACTAACAACACAACACTGGTGTTGACAACACAACGCACGATCATGTCACTAACAACACAACACTGGTGTTGACAACACAGCCCACGATCATGTCACTAACAACACAACACAGCCCATGACCATGTCACTAACAACACAACACTAGTGTTGACAACATAAACCCACGATCATGTCACTAACAACACAACACTGGTGTTGACAACACAGCCCATGATCATGTCACTAACAACACAACACTGGTGTTGACAACACAGCCCCTGATCATGTCCCTAACAACACAACACTGGTGTTGACAACACAACCCACGATCATGTAACTAACTACACAACACAGGAGTGGACAACACAGCCCACGATCATGTCACTAAAACACAACACTGGTGTTGACAACACAACCCACGATCATGTCACTAACAACACAACACTGGTGTTGATAACACAGCCCACGATCATGTCACTAACAACACAACACTGGTGTTGACAACACAGCCCACGATCATGTCACTAACAACACAACACAGCCCATGACCATGTCACTAACAACACAACACTAGTGTTGACAACATAAACGCACGATCATGTCACTAACAACACAACACTGGTGTTGACAACACAGCCCATGATCATGTCACTAACAACACAACACTGGTGTTGACAACACAGCCCCTGATCATGTCCCTAACAACACAACACTGGTGTTGACAACACAGCCCACGATTATGTCACTAACAACACAACACTGGTGTTGAGAACATAACCCATAATCATGTCACTAACAACACAACACTAGTGTTAACAACACAGTCCACGATCATGTCACTAACAACACAAAACTGGTGTTGACAACACAACCCATAATCATGTCACTAACAACACAACACTAGTGACACGACACTAGCTTTGACAACACAACCCATAATCATGTCACTAACGACATGACACTAGTGTTAACAACATAACTCATTCGAATGTGCTCTATGACAAACTGTCCTTTGCATTCGACAGTCGTCATAGAAATTTGCTCTACTTAGAAGTTGTCTCACCTCTGGAATGTTTTATGAAATCACATTTGCAAAAATAAAATGGACTTACCACATATCTTGTCATTTCTGTTATAAAGGGGGACTAAACGAACGTGGCACTGGTAATGTAATTGCAATCTTTAATTTATACTTCATTTCTGTTATGAAGGGGGACTAAACGAACGTGGCACTAGTAATGTAATTGCAATCTTTAATTTATACTTCATTTCTGTTATGAAGGGGGACTAAACGAACGTGGCACTAGTAATGTAATTGCAATCTTTAATTTATACTAAGTTCATTTTTATGCATTTCCCCCCTACTTTCCATACTTCATACGATCCTTTTTCATCAGAATCATAAGCCTCATATTGGACAAAATGTTGTAGATTCTTCAGCTACTGGTATATGATACATTGAAATTCTTCGTCATTCGCTTACAATAATAAGCACATATGCGTATGAAGGTGTCCAAAAAGTGTCTGCTTGTGGGGGGGGGGGGGGTCACACTGCTCCCCTGACCCCGTCCCTCTTCCTATGCCTATGATTAAACCACCCATATAGTGACTTCGTGTATACACAGGCCTACCAATCTTGTTATTGTAATGATGACATAAAGATTGTATGAAGACGGTTTAGCAGTGAACATTGTACTGTAGGGTAATTAAGCTATTCCATTCCGAGTGTCAAAACATTATCTACAGAAATACTTATACAAGGTCGGTGTTAGTGCATCGATCACATAGATCCAAAACACAGGTTGTGATGTTAAAGCCTCACGTGCCTCCAACTCCCCACACCACACCTTCACTCCCGCCCACCCACCCCTCCCCCCCACCCCCTGCCTCCTTCCCTCCCTCTCTCTCTCTCCATGTACATGAAATAAATGAATACAAATTGAAGTAAAAAATAAAATAAAACAAACAAAACAAAATAAAATAAAGAAAACAACACGTACTATCGCCATGCTCTAATTCATTCCTGTCAAGGTCATCTTGCAGCAGTTTGAAGGAACGTGACTGATGCGCATGCGTGTTAGTGGGAAAACCAAGTTTATTAAGACTGTCATGGCCATTCGTTGGAATATTTCCTGTGTCATTGACATTTCTGATGACATTTTCCTTATAATCGTCTTTGGTATCGATGTCTGTGTTGATGTGGTCAGATTGGCTAACAGTTTCTGCGACAGCACTATCTTGCACGTCACCTTGAGGTGCATAGCCGGGACCCTCGGGACCTCTCTGATCCATAGGCTGATATGTACCGGTCAGTTTTGTACCAACGCTGTACTCGTTTAAATCTAGGCTGAAAGTACAAATAATACAACTGTCTCAACATTTCAATAGGGAAAATCAGTTGCTTCTCTGAAATAATTTTAAACATTTTGACAAATAATTAGTGTTACTTGTTGTCTTGTCCATTGAACAGTGTATTGGATTGGTAGAGGCCTACGTCTCCTCGTACATTAGAGACATTAGCCACTGTGCTGGCCAACATGATACATTAGCCACTGTGCTGGTCAACATGATACATTAGCCACTGTGCTGGTCAACATGATACATTAGCAACTGTGCTGGTCAACATGATACATTAGCCACTGTGCTGGCCAACACGATACAGTACAGCTCAGAAATAACCTAACATGTTTCCATAACAAGTACAATTGTTAACACGATGTAAGAAATGTGAATCTGTTGAATATTTAAAAAATAATTGTATTGGAATACATTGCTGCCCAAAATAATCAACAGTATAATTAAGTTATTTCTGAGCTGTACTATATCTAATAATCACCTAACCCGATAATCAAGCCGGTCATTTCCATGATGAATTTTAAAGAGAATCTTTTCTTGGCCTTCAAATGGACATTCACTAAACAAAAATTTCACTTTTCTTAACCAATCTTTAACATTAAATGGTTAAAGCATTGGGCTATACTTTTGGACTAGCAGGTGCTATCCGTCTGATCTCCCTATCTAAACACATGCTCTTACAGAAGAAGAATTAGAAATATAAACTCGTGTGTCTGGGAGTATACGGATTACATTATGATCATTCTAATTTGCAAGCAGAGATCAAACTTCTGCTTAAGGGAGATAACGCAGTCAACTCCCGGGAAATAATTAAAGAGATTATGCAACACATATTCAACTATTAAGTGAATAGCAGACATGGCAACCCATGAGTATATACTTGGCACAGCCAGGAATGATTGATGTAAACAGACATCCTGGTGATGAACAGATCAAAGGATGGATATTCTTCTTACAATAGAGGCTTTCTAAGAGACTCGCAGTCAGCCATCTCATTTACATATTTGAGAAATAGCGATGTATTTTCTAATCTTCTGACTGTATCTTACTGTTGAACATCATCAGCAATTCCATCTGTCTGTGCTGAGTATGTGTCCACGATGTTCTCGGCGGAGTACAGTCCTATGGGAGTGTTGTATTGACTGTGCACTACATTGGGTATGGCTTCTTTCGTAGTACCTCCTCCGGGGAATGGACGCGCAGATCGGTTATGACTACTGCCAATATGTAATGGTTCATCCTAAAACAAGATATCATGTGAAAAAATTTGCGATAGCCTAAGATCCTTCACAAGAAAACCAGCCTATTCTAAAATGGTATGTGACTATGTTCAGACATGTTAGTGGGTTCAAAGAGACACAGCCATCATAACGCAGGTTACTGGGCTGTATTGTCACGGTATTGGTCCAGTACAGGCCCTCAGTAACCTGGTTTATGAGGAACATTATGGTGATTCACTTCTTGACCCAATATTGTTTGTGACAAGATTACACAGGAAAGCTGGTAAAAGCCAGGAGATGGGACACGCACGCACGAACTCACCCACGCATGTCTCATTATATGCATAGCTCTGATGCACCATCACCAATCCACCTGCCCACTGTCGAGACTACTTCCCAGATAATGCAGTTTACTGGGCTGATACAGGGCCTATGTTTACAGTATCGACACGATATCAGCCCAGTAAGCTGCGTTATCAGGGTTTGATCGCCTATAAAATGTACACTAAATGATTATTTTGGAGAGATTGACTGAACCTTATTAATTAAGGAAGTAGATTTTTAGATAGAAAGTAGAGTTTCAAAATCAATAAATCGACCACAAGCACTAGATAACTTGCATGTGTACCTGAATGTGATACACAATACATAAGTGCATGTGGGCCTATATATAGGAAACAGATATTAAGTATCCAAGGAGGGGATTCGAACCCCCGACCCCCTGCAACCGCCCAAGCAGTTTTATGTATTTCATTACCTGGTGTTGTTTAGCTAATGACGTTTTCTGTGTGGCGTGTATTTCATCACCTGTTGCGCTTTGTATGATACGCCGTTCTCCAGGGCGCAGGTCGGATAAAGGTGTAATTTGTGGTTTCCAAATAATTACCCCACCTCTGAAAATGAAAGTATGTTAATAATTGTGACACAAAGAAGGCTAATTAGCAGAATCATGGCATCTAAAAGTGCGCAAATATTATACAGAAATTTCCACGTGACACACATATCAGACATGAGACATCCTATTTGCAGCAGCTCCTAACAGAATTGTATTAAAATTAGGTAGATACACGACACTCTAACCCTTTGATGACTACTGCGTCATGGATAGTAGCAAGGTGGATATGGGCTGTTTGGAATCAATTGATATACTTCGAATCCTGAATTTCCAGAATTCCAATTTCAAGGTGCGGTGTTGATTACCTTGAAACTAAATTGCCTTGGTACTGTTGCTGCATATGGCAGCGCCCGGTTAAATGAGTTTCAAAATATTCAACAGAATGTTTATTAAATAATAAATCCATCAAAGACATACAATTAGTACACTTGACAGACTTTTTTCAATGTTCACGCCAGAGATAGATGCATCACTAGGTGGTGTGACCGCAGCCTACATATGACGAACCACTCAATTCACCTTTCCAGAGTACCCACCCATCATATGACATCATAATGAACTGCGTGATGTGTAGAATGACATCATAATGAATGACGTCATGAATGACGTCGATAAGTACGTTACGAACGCATATTTGAAGACGGTCTATGCTTTGTTGTACAAATTGTTTGCTTTTACTATTTAATAAATATTCTGTTGAATATTTTGAAACTAATTTGACTGGGCGCTGTTACTGCCATAGGCAGCAACAGCACCCAGTCAAATTAGTTACAACATATTCAACAGCTTCCCTGTATAGTTTTCAGGAAATTGATAGCTAGAGCATTTGGGGATCGATCAATCCCAACACGGCAAGGTGTGGGTGGAGCTTAGCTAGTGATTGGCGGGGCATAGCTAAAAATGGAAAGGTCCATTGTATTAACAAAAGGCTCTCATAGCCGCATCTACACTGGAATGTTATGTATTCTGTCGTATAAGCACACTAATCCAGCACATGTGAGCGAGGGAAATGTCAGCCCAGGACAGAACATTCAAACTGCGTTTGCTTGAGTTATCCATAGATTCAGATGTCACGTGTTACTCAGTGGGAATCTGGAGAGCATGATTCGTGCATTAGCTTTTGGGTGTTTGGTATTTCTAATAAAGGCATTATAATTCGTTCAAATTCTTTCATGGTGTGCAAACATTTTCTCCTCTCTCTAACAATGGACGGTTAGTTTACACAAAACAAATATATAGAGCTTATGCATATATCTATATACATCTATATAGCTGCAATCACTCACAAATACCGACAATTCAATAGCTGAATTTGGGGTGGGGTGCTGGACTGTAATGTATATTTGGCACATTACCTCACTCTCGACAGTGGCGATATGTCCATGAAGAGCACTGAGGTCAGTAGGCATACGACTTAACTCAGTGCCGATTCTAGGAATTTCTCAGGGGCGCCAAACAGTGACAAATTCCCTCATTATTTATTAACATTTAAAAGTAAGAAAGTAAATGTTCTGCAAAGCCATTTCATGCATTTGAGCAATGTAATTTTGCGGAAATAATCTGGACTTTTTCCCCTGGAAACTATTATTTTCAGGTGTGCCCAGTCTGCCTCGCGTGCCCCCATATAGACCAAGGCAGCAATGACTTCCAATCTAATTATGTTAAAAATATTCAACAGAACATTTCTTTATAATGGACCTTCCCCATTTTTAGATATGCCCCGACCATCTATCGCTAATCTCCGCCCACACCTCGATCGTGTTGGGATCGATCGATCTCTGAACACCCTGACCATCACTTTCCAGAAAACTATACAGGTAAGCTATTGGATATTTTGAAACTAATTTGACTGGGTGTTGTTGCTGCCTATGGCAGCAACAGTGCCTGTTAAATTAGTTTCAAAATATTCACCAGCATGTTTATTAAATAGTAGAGACATACAATTTGTACAACGTGTCCGACTATTAAGAGTTAAAGATTATAGAATCATTTATGACATAATGATTATGACGTCATCCTACAAACCGCTTAGTTTATTATGACGTCATATGACGTCATTTAATATGACGTCATTACTCTGGAAAGGTCCATTAGTATGTGTCTGTTTTTGTTTTGGTAACATGTTAACATATTTATGAGTTGTAATATATGGTTTTGCCAGGGTAGCATACGTTATGTATACCTTTGTATGAGCATTTGTATATCATTGCCGCTCCTAATAATTTCCATCTTGGCCTGTTCATGGAGAAGTGTGTCTGTAGCGCTCGTGTTGATCCGGAGAATGGCATCACCAGCACGTAACCCACACCTCTCAGCCACGCCATTAGGCTGCACCTTGAAAGAGACAACACGAATAGGGGTAATTCATTCATCACACAGGGCCACGTAAGCAATATGTCTCAGCCACGCCCTTGGGCTGTGGAGGGAGATAACAAGAAGATGGGTAATGCATAGACAGGGCCACGTAACCCACATCTCCCAGCCACGCCATTGGGGCTGCACCTGGTGGGAGAATACAAGAATGGAGCAATGCATGCATCACATCTCTAGCTTCAGAACATAGAATAGAGGATTACATAACACAGAATTCAGTCCAGTGATAACCGTTAGGGTGGTATCACTGGACTCGCTCCGTTATCGAGCCAGTCATTCGTGGCAAAATTTCAAAATTAGTATTCTCTTGGTCTGTAAATTGACAGTTCTCAATACCACTGCATTTGGCTAATTTGGACATCACTATTAAGACAAATTATGATTAAACAGAATTCTCTACCGGAAATTTTATTCAACTCGGTTTTTCAGTTTGAGTGTGACAACGCCGGTTTGCAAACCGTCACCATATTGAACCGGTTTACGATGTGAGATCGGTGTATCGCTCGGGTCTAGGCTCAAGGCGCTTATGTATGTCTAGCATTCATATAGTTAGGCTAAAACATGATAGCATGCCGAAACTGAACTGTTAGCTACAGGGTTAAAGGTATTAAGATAATGCATAGGCATTTAGCTTATGTTCACTTACCAATACGCGCGTGCGTGTAAATCCAATACAGATACTTAGCTTGCTATATAGCAGGTATATTGTTTACTTGAAATGATTAATAACAGTATCACGAAGCTATAGAATAACCTATATTTAATAAGCAAACTAAAAAATGAGAATCTCTTTATGAGTGAATAAAAAAACACAGTTCACCCACATATATACCCGTCGACAAAGCATGAAACTAAAGAAAATGCCGAACCACTTCATGTCAGCGAACTGTGGCTGAAAGGTACAATCCTGGGCTCATTGCTTTGTGGTACTGCCGCATTGCTGTACCCTGCGCCATTGGGGAACATAGTTTTCCAGTCCTTCGGGAAGCTGTAGATTCGTAGATCAAAGATTCTCTTGACAAAAAGACAACGTTTGTCAACGCAACCCGCGTATTGTTGATGCTGTATAACTGTAAGAGCTGGGCAGCTCCAAAGGCAACTCTAGACAAACTTGATGCCAGCCACAGCAAGCGCCTACGCACCATCACTGGACACCGATGGCCGGATAGTATAATTTCCAACGATGCACTACACAAGATGTGTAATGCATCGCAGCTATCCGTAAAGATTGTCTAGCAAAGATGGTTCATGTTTGGCCATGTGCTAAGGATGTGCTAAGGATGCCAGAAGACACACCCGCACATAGGCCTGAAATTCCCCCTACTGTACTAGGAGACGTCATTTTATAAATCTGTTAAGCCTGCTGCGAGTGCGAAGTGACCTCAGGAAAGAGAATCATCGTCCTATCGCACGGTCTCGCCATCCCACTACGGTCTTGTATCGAGTCACCGAACGGCGAAGCGATGTGAGTGGGCGTACGTTAGTTCGATGATCAAGAATGGACCTGAGGAAGCTAAACATTTTGGCCGCGTACAAGAAGACACAGTGGCTAAATACGAAGAAGGACTGCACAGCTGTCTATTGCTACAGTCGCAGAACAAAGCAATCGTACATATGGTTAATATCTTATTAAATACAACGTATAATTGCTTAGGCGGGCACATATGTATTTCAACATCATTGTGAACCAAACACAGACAGACAGACAGACAGACATACAGCATGACAGACACGCACGCACGCACGCACGCACGCACGCACGCACGCACGCACGCACGCACACACACACACACACACACACAGACGGACGGACGGACAGCATGACAGACAGAAAGACAGGCAGGCAGGCAGGCAGGCAGGCAGTCAGCTAGACAGATAGACAGCCAGACAACCAGCCAGCCAGACACATACGCTTAATTATGCAATACATTTCATTGCATAGCTAGATATGCCCGTTACAGTATTAAACAAGGAAATAGGCCTACTTTCAGCAAATATATTAATATGTATTAATGGATCATTTCAGCCTTAATTAGATTCAGGTGTCTCGTGTTTATATAGGATATGTTCGTTAGGTCTAGTGTTAATACTAAATTAAAATGTAATGAATATTAATTGAAGTGTTGAGATACTTAGGAAATAGACCCTATTCCCGCCAGGTCCGCCTAGCAATATAGATATAATCACTCAGAAATAACAATATGAAATGTGCTCGGAGCATTAAGTACTCGTAAATAGTTGTATCTAACTTACTGCTGCGGGGAATATGTCATATAAATCTTATATAATATGGTACATTTCTATGGGAATATGTGCGCATTCAACACTTTCAGCGCCGAAATTCACGTGTCTCAATTTCAAGACACGTATACAGAAAGCCTGCTGAATATTTTGAAACTAAATTTCCTGGGAGATGTTACTGCTATGCTCCCAGTCACATTAGTTTCAAAATATTCAACAGAATAGTCATTAACTCGGAAAGAATTTATTGTTTCTGGTCTGCGAAGGTTAAGGTTTCAGAACTGCCAGCAGTTTGCTTGCACCCTCATATGGTAGGGGTGAATACTGTTTATTACGGTACTGTAAGCTGGTTATACAACAGTTAATATTGTAATAGATTTAGGTACCGCATGAAAACGAGACCTGGGGAGGGGGGTTGCGTAATAAATCATAATTTACGATGACAAGTTGAAATCGGGCATAGAGTGCTAATTGTCACATTACAGCATGCACATACTTGTATTGACAATCAGCTTGTAAGTTAATAAGGGATTATAATTATCATATCTCGGCAACAATGATATATAGCTACCTAGCTGACACTGATTCATCTATCCAACGCTTATCGCATCTCTACATCTTGCCAGGATGAAGAATATACATAAAAGTTGAAAATAATATAATCTGATGGTGCTATGGATTCTGCAGGCCCTCTATATGACGTCACCTAACAATCAGAAAAGAAAGCCGATCAAAAAGCAGAAAGCAGAAATTTGCAGGTGCTGACAGATAGGTGAGAACTAATCCACACCACCCCTAATGTCTCTGCCATTAGATTCCCCCTTTAAACCCCAGTGGCATGTTTCCAATATGTAGAACGATGGAAAGTGGTAGCGTTTATTTTGGGGAAGCTGCGTACTTTTTTTCTCAGCTGTTTTCGCTATGAGCTGTTTTATAACTTTTACACCTGTGAATAATCTGTGCCGCAGGAATGGTGTAAATATAAAATCACGATAGATCTCCCGAGATAATATCAACATGGGATATGTCTAAAAATAGCTTTTCTATTTCTACAATGGAGAAATTGCTTATGTTATAACATATAGACCTCATATTTTGGTTGAATTGATTTCAAGTTCATGAAAGCTAAAACGTAAATCTGATTATGCAATAGAGTGATTAGAACGTGTGCACCACGTTTATAGTTAATTACATACAAAGATATCGTAATGTCAAACATAACAAATTAATCACACTGCTATATTGGTGCAACAATGGCAGGCCGTCCGTATGTTGTCCCTCATATATGCCTGCCCGTGTCTTCAGACAAAGAGATCGCAAGAAGACATAGTACTTTAACATGGAATACCTCTCAAAATAGCTGCTCTATTTCTACAATGGCGAGAATTCTATAGCATTTTGCTCAAGCATAATTGGATTACACAACTCGTGGAAACAACGATTTATCGTTTATTACTATGAGAGAGAGAGAGAGAGAGAGAGAGAGAGAGAGAGAGAGAGAGAGAGAGAGAGAGAGAGGGAGGGAAGGAGGGGAGGGGAGGGGAGGGCAGAGAGAGAGAGAGAGAGAGAGAGAGAGCGAGAGGGAGGGAGGGGAGGGGATGGGGAGGGGAGGGCAGAGAGCGAGAGAGAGAGAGAGAGAGAGAGAGAGAGAGAGAGAGAGAGAGAGGGAGGGAGGGAGGGGAGAGAGGGAGGGAGGGAGGGGGGGGGGAAGAGAGAGAGAGAGAGAGAGAGAGAGAGAGAGAGAGAGAGAGAGAGAGAGAGAGAGAGAGAGAGAGAGAGAGAGTTCAGTAACAAGGACAATCAAACACAAGATTTAGTTCGAAGTTGAACGTTAGTCAACATTTAGGTACCTTAATTTTGCTCAACAATAATTGGATTGCTCAACTCTTGAGTCATCATGGCCCAAAGCTTCACACCCAGTCTTCATGGCCCAAAGCTCCACACCCCGTCATCATGGCCCAACGCTCCACACCCAGTCATCATGGCCCATAACTCCACACCCAGTCATCATGGCTTAAAGCTCCACATCCAGTCATCATGGCCCAAAGCTACACACCCAGTCATCATGGCCTAAAGCTTCACACCCAGTCATCATGGTCTAAAGATTCACGCTCACTCATCATGGCCCAAAGCGTCACACCCCGTCATCATGGCCCAAAGCTCCACACCCAGTCATCATGGCCCAAAGCTCCACACCCAGTCATCATGGCCTAAAGCTCCACACCCAGTCGTCATGGCCCAAAGCTCCACACTCAGTCATCATGGCCTAAAGCTACACACCCAGTCATCATGGTCTAAAGATTCACACCCAGTCATCATGGCCCAAAGCTCCACACCCAGTCATCATGGCCCAAAGCTCCACACCCAGTCATCATGGTCTAAAGATTCACCCAGTCATCATGGCCTAAAGCTCAACACCCAGTCATCATGGCCCAAAGCTCCACACCCAGTCACCATGGCCTAACGCTCCACATTCAGTCATCATGGCCCAAAGCTCCACACCACGTCATCATGGCCCAAAGCTCCACACCCAGTCATCATGGCCTAAAGCTCCACACCCAGTCATCGTGGCCCAAAGCTCCACACCCAGTCATCATTGGCCAGTTGTTTCCCAAATGATGTTTCATGAGCCATGCATCGTTCCCCAAGCAGTTTCGGCGAAGATTTTTAAAGGCATTTCTAAAAATCGGCCAACATTCATGATGGGGTATAACTAAATTGGCCGATCTGCTTTCTTTGAACAAACTTGGAGCTCTATGTTCTAAGGATGGTTCCCTGCCAAATATAATTTCAACTAGACCCCGTTGTTCTCGAGAAGTATAGGAGTCTTTGGCGGGAAACTGATCCAAGATGGCCGACAGACCCTTATCTGATAGGCTTAAAGCTGTCATATTTGAAATCAGCAAGCTGAAAAAACAATTTCGGCATCAAACTCCTAATAAGAAAATCCAAAAAGGCCGCCAAACACGCACAATTTTGATTGGTCCACGGCGTCCATGTTTGTTACATAGCAACTTCCCTTGAACAAACTTTAATGGCCTTAGGGCCTAATAATATTTCCCAAATTTCGGAACGATCCGTTAAGCGATTCTGGAGAAGAATTCGGTAATTTTTGTCAAAACCATGTCATCCAGGATGGCCGCTGAAGTATTTGACCAATCAAGTTCCCTCGAACAAACTTGTTACAGCGCTTGCCCTAGATGATGTTTCATGAGTTTTTAATTAATCCCCCAAGCACTTTCGGAGACTTTTAAAACCAGAAAAGCCGAGAAAAAGTTGACGGTTGCCAGATGGACACCCGGCGGTCACCATGGCATAAACTCACTTGGCCATTCGAATGGCCAGGTGAATGGCCAGGTGAGCTAATAATGGAGAGATTTGATCTGCCACTCAAGTATATGACGCCATAATAAATCATATGTAGGCTGATATCACAATCAAAATGCGCAATATATGATGTATCTAGCACGGTCATGGGTATTTAAAAGTCTCCCAAATGTACTGCCCTACATTCAGGGCCGATCTATAGGCAGGGCAAACGGGGCATGTGCCCTGGGCCCCCGATTTGCCCAGGGTCCCCGAACATGACAACTAAAAAAATTTAGGTGTTATTTCTTGAGGCCCTGGGGGCCGGGCTGGGCACCTTGGCCCGTGGTCAGGGGCCCCCAATGCTAGTAAAAATAAAATGTTGAAATAAGATTATAAGTTACATATTACTAAAGCTCATGGAAAATTAAAAATAACCAGAAATAAGCTCTTCCTAAAAATTAGGTTCATTAATCTACCACCCCACCCCGCCACCCACAAATGGCCACACTCATATTACAATACAATTTCTAAGCTACTATTTATTTAGAGTTTAATGATTTCCAGTTTCCGCGAAATGCTGTTCAGTATTACCCGATGTAATTTTTATTATGTAATGGGCAAAACGCTTAACGCTGACGTGGCAAAATTGTTATGAGGCATCATCATCCGTCAGAATAAGCTTTTATTCAGAGCAGGATAGGCTGATAGCAGGTAAGTATATTTTGATTGTTATTTAACACATTTTAAGTTTTTATTGTTGCAGTTGCGTAACTTGCGTAGACTACGTCGTACGTGGATCAAAGATTTCTATTTCTGATCGGTTCTGTATTATACTGTATATGCTGTTTGCAAAGTTTTTTTGTGGTTATAAAATTATTTACTGTTATACCCAAAGGTGGGTTAAGCCTATATAGTTGGAGCACACGACTAAATGAATGTGTACCCATTGGCCATTGATAATGGATAAGCTAAAATTATTAAACTTTAATACCTTTTCACCCTGACAGATCAACTATAATAAATGCTTTGCAACGTAACAAATATTTTGAAACTAATTTGACTGGAAGCTGTTGCTGCCTAATATTAAAATAACATATTCAGCAGCTTACCTCATGCCATGAAATTGAGATAATGGGATTACACGTGCAAAGGGTTAAATATTATAAACATTATTTTGCTTGATAATTTTGGGACCCTTAAGCGGGCCTTAGTGTTGCAGCCCCACACTGGCACATACCCTTGCAATAATCCATCTCTGATTACATACAGCTCTCGGAATTCTCTCCAAGAAATACTTTTTGTTATAGACACTCTAACCGAAAATGGGGTGGGGTTGAGGTGGGGAGACTACCAGACAACCCTAAGGAGGGGTGAGTCACCCCTATATAGGCATATAGCTCGCCAACAGGGCCCCATGTCAGAAACCTTGCCCTGGGCCCCATGTGGCCTAAGTTCGGCCCTGCCTACATTGACAAAAGGTAGTATGTCCAAGAAATCATTTTTTGAGAAAATAAATAAAATGCATGTATGGATAGCCCTGTGTTAATTTCCAGCACATTTCTGTCAAAATTATATCAGAGCGACACATATGTGTTAAAGATTACTATTATTTAAAAGGAAATCAGAACTGGTTCCTTTTAAACAAATTATAGTGACATACTTCCTTTTGCCATTGTATATCTGTGTTTCTAGTGTTCAAATTCCAGAGTAATCACACTTTACATCCTTTTGTCAGTGTAAATTCACATTTACTCCATTTTGTAATTAAAGAAACGTAATGGGATAGATGAAAAGAGGGTTCTGTATCCAGTTTCTTCTTACAATAAACATATATACCATTGTTTTAGGTTTGAAAATACTAAAAATCGTTCGAGTCCAAATATTTATTTTCAAGTAAACACAAAACTATATGTAAATGTGTTCCTACAACAAAACCAAATGATCAATTTTTCAACAAATTTTACAGTTGCATTAAATTATTTTCACATAAAAAATACTTGTAAAGGTGTTTTTAGAAACAAAATTTCACATTCTCAACTAATTTTACAGTTTCGTTACATAATTTTAACAGAAAAACATTTCATTAGGCAATTTAGGTGAAAATACAAATATGATTATTTAAAGTAGGCTAAACTTAAACATCATGGCCCGAATTCAATAAGGAGGTTTAGCTAGACTTGGTTTAAGCTTTGTCCTGGCCGGTGATAAGAAATTCAGTGTATTGGATCTCCCTTCATGCATAATGAGGTCAATATTCGGTAGATATCTATCATGTGGGTCTTATTTACCAGTACCGAAATCTGTTTATTTCAATATATAACACGTTTTATAGTATTGCGGAGAGACCTTATTTTGAGGCAATTATAATCTAAACCAGTATATATCTTTAGATTAAAACATATTTATTACCTGGTTTAGACTAAACCGAGTTTAAACCTCCTTATTGAATTCGGGGTGATTTGTAAAGGTGTTTATAAAAAACAAAATAGTAAATCTTCAACAAATTCCACAATTTCATCAAATTATGTTCACATAAAATGTATCATTTCATTGTGTGTGAAAACACTAATAAATCATTTATTAACAGTAAATTATTTTCAAATAAGTCCAAACCTGAGAGTATGTAAATGGTTTTTATCAAAACAAGATGGTAAATTTTCAACAAATTTAAATCAAAAGATTTGAAAATACCAATTCATATACATTATTCATGAACAGTAATTATTTAAGAAAATTCAAACTTGATGTGTTAAGGTATTTGTGAAAACAAAACCTTTTTACAGATCAGTGCAGTTTTTTCTATTTAAATTTGTCAATCAAATCAGCAGCTTTAATGTCTTCTGGTAAGTTTTCCCAAAATGTGCGGCGATTAGGTGGGATACTTTGGCAGACAGATCTAATAATCCCTAATTTTTTAGATGCAATAACACCTCGTGGAACACTACGAGAAGGATATTGAAGCCTTTTCTCCAGTACTTTTGCAGCTACTTTTTTCTTTAAGAATAAACCTTCTTTGTAATCTGTTTCATCCAAGTCCTCTTTCCAATACATAGAAACCGATCCAGGTACAAACTTAACTTCTTTTACATTTACAAGTAACGGGTTGTTTGTGAATTTGGCGCTTATAATAATAATAATAATAATAATAATAATAATAATAATAGTAATAGTGACTTTGCTTATTATCTTATTTTCACTGGTAAACTGGAACTGGAGCTGTAGCCTTATAGCCTAGTTCTAGGAAAACTGACGAATTAAAAAATTTAATAGCGGATCTGGTTTGTAGACCTGACTTGTAAATTATTAAATCGTGTACTTTGAACAAACCGTATTAAATGTTTACAAGTAGACTGTACTCAATAGTGCAAATCCATACCTTTTTATGCACTTGTTACATGCAGTGAGAGTACCATGCATGACACATGAGCTAGACATATGACCTTTTGATATGCAAATTAAATATCTTTGACTGAAGATATTTCATTGACAAAAGGAAGTATGTTCAGCATTTACAATGACAAAAGGCGGTTACTTCCTTTTGTCATTGTAATTGTCTGTGATGGGGAAGACATACATCATTTTGTTATTTTATAACTAAAAATCAAAAGAAAAATTTACATTGGCAATAGTTCCATTGAAAAGAGCAAGTCCAAATTAGGCAAGATGTGTCAAAATCTCAGTTTTGAATTTTTTTTACTTACCCCCCTTTTGTCAGTGGAGGGCAGTGTACGAATTGTATGTCTTTGATGAATTTACTATTTAATAAACAAATATTTTGAAATAATTTGACTGTGTGCTGTTGTGTAGGCAGCAACACCACACACTCAACTTGGTTTCAAAATATTCAACAGCTTACCTCTATAATTACCTTTAAATTGGGATTTTGTGAATTCAGGTTTCAAAGTATAAAAATCGACCTCACCACAGGTAAAGCACAGGCGGAGCTTAGATAGAAATTGATATATCTAACTTACTGCTACGGGGAATAAGATATGCGCACGTTCAACCCTTTAAAGAAAGGGAAAAGGGAAATAACAAATTATGTTTATTGATTAAATAAACTACCACGGTAAAAATGGAAATGAATCGGGATTATTTGAGAAAAAGCATTTACTAAATCTAGGACCGCTTAACTCGGAGTCAATTAGTGACGTATCCAGTGCTTTGCACTCCGCCGTGCGTCAACTGTTGGTGCGAATATAACAGAAGCACACGTGATTACGTAGGCATAAATACGTAGGTGGTATGAATAGTATTCTCTATAAGAGCCGATGAAGAAGAGCATTAAATCGCTACTGTTATTTCACTATTGATTCTTTTTTATACATTATATTTGAAGGTCACTGTCGTTGCTAGTTTCCAAGGTCGCAACATGATGCCTACTGAATATTTTGAAATTCGTGTAACTAAATGCAGATCATGTCTCTGGAAACAACGGCTTTCAGTCAAGCTGCTTTAAGATTAGACAGTATCGACGTATCTCTAGGAAGTAGTGGCTAA
The DNA here is from genome assembly GCA_034401795.1 of Chaetoderma sp. LZ-2023a. Classification (NCBI taxonomy): domain Eukaryota; kingdom Metazoa; phylum Mollusca; class Caudofoveata; order Chaetodermatida; family Chaetodermatidae; genus Chaetoderma; species Chaetoderma sp. LZ-2023a. The sequence continues at coordinate 38,392,965 of CM067372.1, read as the reverse complement.
TCAGTTTAAGGCTAATATAACAACTTATATGACCGGATACGTAACCCATACGCTCCCAGTTATGCAACACCTGTTAAATAGGTCATGTTTAGGGGAATAGGTGCCGAAACTATTTTACCAGGCGCTGTGGTTGTAGCCACACTTGACAAGGTCTTAAACGTCCATCTAGTGGCCCAGGGCCCGGCAAATCACAAAATACTCTCAATGTCAAATCTATATCTTCAGTGAAGGAAACAAAGAAATGTTAGATCTAATATATATGGTAATATTTATTGAATAATTATGGATGTAGATGAGAGTGAATATGAATGGAAATGTAATGAAATGACTAATGATAATGACTATGATAAGAGGATGAAATGATTAATGATATTGACAACGATAAGATGATGCAACAATGATATTGATATACTATTGATACTTACGATAATATGGTGATGACTATAGGCAATCAAAAAGTAATTAAACAATTAAACAATGAATTATATATTTCAGTATCGTATGTATGAAATGTTGTAATGTATATTATTGTCAAGAATACATACAGTTTATGTTCAATTACGTATTCCCCGGGGGTTAAAGAATTACACGATAATTGGCGATCCACGAAATAGTTAATCCACAATGCAGGCGATCCACGAAATAGGTGATCCACGAATCCATGACTCAATGTAGTGACACATACTTAGAACACTCCTATACCGTACGCGTTCTTTCGATTGGTAGTAGCGACGCGCGCACAGGTGACCATGATTACACCTTTATACATGTGATAGTTCACATCACACACAGTACTCAGACATTACACGAATGTGATAATTCTCATCACAAACAGCTCTCCGATTTGGTCTCCAAATTCCACCTCACTCTTAATACAATGAAATGAGTATGATAGTTCTTCTCATCACACACAGTACTCCGGCATTACATGAAGGTGATAATTCTCATCACAAACGGGTGGGTGGTAATACAATGAAACGTGTGTGATAGTTCATCTCATCACAGACGGGTGATAAACCAACAATGGGCGATTGATTTTGAGTGATAATACAAACAAGTGTGATAAGTATCCACATCATACATGGACGAGCGGTAATACAACACGTGTCACGATGCCACAACAATTGGTGATATATGTATAAGGTGACAGTTCTTATTTGCAGGTCTGGCAACAATAGTCGATTATATTTTGGTTTGTTTACCTGTTGGGCAAATCAACTTAACCGTATGTCTATTGTTTACTAACTTAATTGTATGCCTGTTTGGCAACAACGTAACTTTTTCTACAACGTATTTTGCAAATCGACAGCTCAAACTCTTTGTGTGGGTCTGTCCGGCCTAACACACACTCCTCACTTCCCTACAGCCTAGCTAAATTCTCTCTAAATTCCACCTCACTCGTCCAACGTGGCAATCCCTACTCTTTTTCTCCAACGGGGACCCGCTCATCAGCTTCAATCAGTATTCAAAACGTGTGGCTCCAATTAACCAGTCAAATCACAAACCATATCACAGTTCAAATAGGAAATGGATGGCTCCCATATACCACCCACATGAAAGTATGCTAACGGCCCATGGCCAACCAAACTACCATCCCAAATGGTGGTGACAAATGTTGATCCCAGGGAACATCACAAGGCAGCGCTTGGCGATAAGTTGTTAGTTTGGTCCAGTATGTGACATCTTTTGTGTCTAATTGTCACAGTGTCTCAGATCTTGCCATATTTGTTTACACTTTTACACGCAGCCACCCGCATCATTTCAGTTTCCGCACTCATTAGCCAAGTCATTATCCGAGTCAGGCAGGCATAGTCGCAATTCCACATGCACACTAAAAGCCATTAAACAACCCTTTCACCACTGATCTCATATACACGCCCACAGGAAAAAACACACCAAAAGTTATTGACCAAAATGTTATTTAAAAATAATCAAAGGCAAAATTATTATAAAATTATCAACAAAATCATGGTTACATATAGAGGGTATTATTTATGCGCTCGACTTACAGCAGAGTGCATAGCATCAGCTGCGTCATTAGTTGGTTCACGCCAGAGTAACATAAATGGTATTTACTTGCCTTTTTTCAAATTAATTCGATTTATTTCTGTTTTTTACTGGTGGCTATAGGTTGATTATTATCTAAATCTATCGTTCAAGAGCATTTGTTAGTTCCCTGGTCCTTTACTTTAATTGTTGAAATTCATGTGTCTCAATTTCAAGACATCTATACAGGAAACCTGTTGAATATTTTGAAGCTAATTTGACTGGGAGCTGTTGCTGCGATATACAGCAACAGATCCCAGCCACGGCAGTTTCAAAATACTCAACAGAATTGTCCGTAGCGTAGTTGTTTCTGGTCTGTAAATGGTAAGCAGTTAATACTTAATACAAACTGGTGGAGGTAAGACCAATGATGAATTTAAATTAAACATTTCCCCAAAACTTCTGCAGCGACAACGGTCGCAAATTGCGCTGCCCTCAAAGGTAGGGGGTTGAACAATGGAAACTGATATGTAAGGTTTAATATTTATAATAGATTTAGCACTCATCGCTGCTCATAAAACAGAGGCAGTTATCAGAGGAGGGGGGGGGGTGTCAATAAATCATAATATGCTCTGTCAAGTCGGGCTTTGAGTGTTATATAGGTGTACATATTACAGATAACATACACATATTGCTAAGTAATCAGCTTGCAAGTTAATAAGGGATTATATTTATAATATCCCGGCAACAATAATATATCATTATGCCGCTGATTACATAATATGATTGCCAAGGTATGTGAAGAATGTAAAGATGTTGGCAATGGTAAAGCCGACTGCTGGCTTATCAGCTCTATGATACAGTGTTCGCGCAAATGTTGTTATACTTGTGCACCCATGACAATCCCCAAGGCCGCATCTTCTGAGATTGTCACCAATACTTCGTCCATCCAACGCCTATGCCACCTCTACATCCTGCCAGGAAGGATATATTTTGGAAAGATGCATGTATAGATAGAAGAATATACATAAAAGTTGAATATAATATAATGCGATGGTGCTATGGCCCAATTGGAATTCTGTAAACCCTCTATATGACGTCACCTAATAATAAGAAAGGAAAAAAGATCACAAGAAATTTACCGAAGCTGACAGATAGGTAACACCAGTGGCATGTTTTCAATACGTAGAACGATGGAAAGTGGTTGCGTTTATTTTGGGGAAGCTGTTTATACCCTTTCCCTCAGCTGTTTTCGCTATGAGCTGTTTTATGTTTTTTACACCTGTGAATAATCTGAGCCCTAAGAATGGTGTAAATATAAAATCACGATAGATATCCCGAGATAATATCAATATGGAATACGTCTACAAATAATCACTGTATTTCTACAATGGAGCAATTGCTTATGCCATAACATGTAGGCCTCATATTTAAAAAAAGACATATTGGATGTGAGCGATTCTGGGCTGTGAGGTTTGACGAAACCCACCCAATGGTGACCAGTCCTTTTTGTTTATTGCACGGGCCTTTGATTTTTTTTGGCAGAGTCGATGTAGTGGGGGTGTACGTGCTACTATATAGATATACCCAGTGTGTATTTGTGCGGTGGTATGTGCATTTCTGAGATTGTGTCGGCTCTGTTGAAGGGATTCAAGGACCTGTGTTTATTGTCATCTAGTCATGTATACACCTGTGCAAGAGTTAAGCACCACCCTATTTTTACGCACATGCGAGGGTATATTCATGTGCTATGAAGAAAGCAATAGCATAAACATTTATGTACCCATCCATCTTAGTGCAAGAGGTAATAATGCAACTAGAGGAATGCTGATTATGATGGTGGGGAAACACTGTATGTTTTTGTTTGAACTTGAAAACGAGGCCTGAATATGGTTACGTTGACACAACTGACAACTATTGCCCTACAGTTGACACACGTGGCTAGATTGTCATTAATGGTGTCTGAAAACGAAGTTTAACATCTGTGCACGAGTTTGAGACTGTCATTATTAATATCGGGTATATCCACCTTGTGCCTGGATGACGGCCTGGACACGACGTCTCATGCTGGTCACCAACCGACTGATACGCCATTGTGGTATTCGTTGCCATTCAAGATGGAGTGCGTCTGTTAATTCCTGTAGGTTCTGCACAGGAGGATCCCTCCTTCTCACCATGTTTGCCAGAATGTCCCAGATATGCTCAATAGGGTTCATGTCAGGGCTCCTTGCTGGCCATGGTAGGGTTTCGATGGCATTCTGGCGGAGGTATTCATGCACAGCTCTAGCACGATGTGGTCGGGCGTTGTCATCCATGAATATAGGGTGGGTTCCAGGTGCAGGATTTACGAAATGAGGGACCACAACTCTATCCAGTATGGAATCTTGATATCTTTGTCCATTTAGTGTTCCAGGTACAGTCAGCAGATCCAGCTTACAATCAAATGAGATGCACCCCCATATCATAACGGAACCTCCACCAAATGGAACTTCTTCCATGATGTTACGTTGGTCGTACGCCGTGCGTCTGGACCTCCATACACGAGTTCGACCATCTGTGGCATGAAGCAGGAACCGACTTTCATCGGACCAGTGTACCCGTCTCCAGGATCTCATGTTTCAGTGTCTTCTTTCGTTGCACCACCTCAGCCGCTCCTCTTTGTGGTGTGCAGTGAGGAGAGGACGTCTGACAGGTCTCCTAGCTTTCATGCCAGCAGCATACAGTCTCCTTTTGACGGTAGACATTGACACTCTATTGCGCGTTTCCCATTGCTGGCTGAGCACTCTGCTGTTGGTGAATGGAGATCTCCTAACAAGGCGTACTAGGGCTCGATCATCACGGGCAGTAGTCTTCTTCGGTCTTCCAGATCTAGGCCTGTCCTTCACCTCGTTAGTTTGCCCATGTTTTGCAATCAAACGACTGATTACAGTATGGTTAATGTTCAGCTGTCTGCCAATCTCTCTGCATGACATACCAGTGGTATGCATGCCTATGATTTGCCATTTCACACGATCACTTAACCTTCGTCTTGCCATAGCGGTTCACAATCAAGAGCTAATTCTCTCTGTACAAATAAACCACGGTCATGAACACAAAATTCCTAATCTTGTCGCCTAAATCTGTATGTAATGTTCTACACCTCAAACTGGACTTTTACATAACTGAACACGTGTGCTGTTTCCCGCCACGCACGGACATCAAGCGGCATGAAGTCATGCATGCATGTGCATTTCGTACTTGGAATTATGTCAGCTAACGCGGGGACAAAAAGTATGGCAGCCTAGTTGTACCATCATGTTTCTACGTTCTATTGTTTTTGCTGGTGCTTAACTTTTGCACAGGTGTATATATAAATTGTCATCTAGTCATAGATATAGGTGTATCTCTTTTGATACCATAATAGTCTATAGTTAATAATATATTATGCATGTATTATTTCTTTGATGTTTATTTTAATGTACACTGCCTGTCATTGATGGTGTTTGGTACAATAAATAGTATCTTATCTTATTGGATGGCGTTCAATTTCCTGAAAAATTAAACGTGCGTGATTATGTAATACAGCGATTAAAACGTGTGCACCGCGTTTATAATTAATTACACACAAAAGATGTGGTAATTTCAAACATAACTAATATACACCTGTGCAAAAGTTAAGCACCAGCAAAAACAATAGAACGTAGAAACATGATGGTACAACTAGGCTGCCATACTTTTTGTCCCCGCGTTAGCTGACATAATTCCAAGTACGAATTGCACATGCATGCATGACTTCACGCCGCTTGATGTCCGTGCGTGGCGGGAAACAGCACACGTGTTCAGTTATGTAAAAGTCCAGTTTGAGGTGTAGAACATTACATACAGATTTAGGCGACAAGATTAGGAATTTGTGTTCATGACCGTGGTTTATTTGTACAGAGAGAATTAGCTCTTGATTGTGAACCGCTATGGCAAGACGAAGGTTAAGTGATCGTGTGAAATGGCAAATCATAGGCATGCATACCACTGGTATGTCATTCAGAGAGATTGGCAGACAGCTGAACATTAACCATACTGTAATCAGTCGTTTGATTGCAAAACATGGGCAAACTAACGAGGTGAAGGACAGGCCTAGATCTGGAAGACTGAAGAAGACTACTGCCCGTGATGATCGAGCCCTAGTACGCCTTGTTAGGAGATCTCCATTCACTAACAGCAGAGCGCTCAGCCAGCAATGGGAAACGTGCAATAGAGTGTCAATGTCTACCGTCAAAAGGAGACTGTATGCTGCTGTCATGAAAGCTAGGAGACCTGTCAGACGTCCTCTCCTCACTGCACACCACAAAGAGGAGCGTCTGAGGTGGTGCAACGAAAGAAGACACTGGAACATGAGATCCTGGAGACGGGTACACTGGTCCGATGAAAGTCGGTTCCTGCTTCATGCCACAGATAGTCGAACTCGTGTATGGAGGTCCAGACGCACGGCGTACGACCAACGTAACATCATGGAAGAAGTTCCATTTGGTGGAGGTTCCGTTATGGTATGGGGGTGCATCTCATTTGATTGTAAGCTGGATCTGTTGACTGTACCTGGATCACTAAATGGACAAAGATATCAAGATTCCATACTGGATAGAGTTGTGGTCCCTCATTTTGTAAATCATGCACCTGGAACCCACCCTATATTCATGGATGACAACGCCCGACCACATCGTGCTAGAGCTGTGCATGAATACCTCCGCCAGAATGCCATCGAAACCCTACCATGGCCAGCAAGGAGCCCTGACATGAACCCTATTGAGCATATCTGGGACATTCTGGGAAACATGGTGAGAAGGAGGGATCCTCCTGTGCAGAACCTACAGGAATTAACAGACGCACTCCATCTTGAATGGCAACGAATACCACAATGGTGTATCAGTCGGTTGGTGACCAGCATGAGACGTCGTGTCCAGGCCGTCATCCAGGCACAAGGTGGATATACCCGGTATTAATAATGACAGTCTCAAACTCGTGCACAGATGTTAAACTTCGTTTTCAGACACCATTAATGACAATCTAGCCACGTGTGTCAACTGTAGGGCAATAGTTGTCAGTTGTGTCAACGTAACCATATTCAGGCCTCGTTTTCAAGTTCAAACAAAAACATACAGTGTTTCCCCACCATCATAACCAGCATTCCTCTAGTTGCATTATTACCTCTTGCACTAAGATGGATGGGTACATAAATGTTTATGCTATTGCTTTCTTCATAGCACATGAATATACCCTCGCATGTGCGTAAAAATAGGGTGGTGCTTAACTTTTGCACAGGTGTATATATCACACTGAATGTGTTGGATCAAAAATGGCAAGTCGTCAGTGTGCTGTCCCTCTTACTGCTGTGGCTTCAGATATTACAGCCCCAAAGACATAGCACACGGAACAGCTCTCAAAATAGCTGTTCTATTTTTCTACAAAGGCGAGAAGAGAAATCGGTAGCGTTTTGCTCACGACCGCAATCGAGCAATAACACTGCATTACCCACGTTTATTATTGGGTAAATAGTCTACAAAGCTATGGTAATTTCAAACATAATTAATTGATCAGATGTATGTAAGACTAACAAAGGCAGGTCATGTTGTCCGTCAGTCTGAGTTTTTCATGTCAGTCGATCTGTCCGTTTCACGTAAGTTCATCCGTTTGTCGTGATGTGCGTTTCTTCGTGCACATCTGTGAGGCCAATTCACAAACCTCTCGATGCATTCCGTACACACGCATCCAACTCAAATCCCGAGATAGTGTGTGATCTGCCGTGCTTCAAGAGAGTTCAGTTCCAGGGACATGCCACCATAATATAATTTTATTTTAAATTGAGCATTAGTCAACATTTAAGTATACGGTATTCAAGCGTGAGTACATCCATCAGTTAGCACCTTCCAATACCCCACCCATACAATCAACAGGGAACAACACTCCACGTGTAGTCATCATCTTGAAGTTTCTTATTGTTTACAGACATCATTAGATTCAGGTCTCAGAGATAGCTAGAGATGACGTTCGTTAGGTTCAGTAGTTTCAGTAAACTGTCAGAATCGACTAAACACCACATCATGGACCAATACGGCACAGGTAAAGACATCATGGACCAATATTCACACGTACATACATCATGGACCAATACTCCACACGGACAGACAGCATGGACCAATATTCACACGTACAGACATCATGGACCAATACTCCACACGTACAGCCATCATGGACCAATACTCCACACGTACTGCCATCATGGACCAATACTCCACACGTACAGCCATCATGGACCAACACAGTCATCATGGACCAATACTCCACACGTAGAGTCATCATGTACCAATACTAAACACGTACATATATCATGGACCAAGACTCCACACGTACAGCCATCATGAACCAATACTCCACACGTACAGCCATCATGAACCAATACTCCACACGTCAGCAATCATGGACCAATACTCCACACGTCAGCAATCATGGACCAATACTCCACACGTATATACATCGTGGACCAATACTCCACACGTATATACATCATGGACCAATACTCCACACGTCAGCAATCACGGACCAATACTCCACACGTACATACATCATGGACCAATACTCCACACGTACATACATCATGGACCAATAGTCGACACGTACAGCCATCATGGACAAATATTCACACGTACAGACAGCATGGACTAATACTCCACCCGTACAGCCATCATGGACCAATATTCATACATACATATATCATGAACCAATACTCCACACGTACAGCCATCATGAACCAATATTCCACCGTACAGCCACCATGGACCAATACTCCACACCTATATACATCATGAACCAATATTCACACGTATGTACATCATGGACCAATACTCGACACGTACAGCCATCATGGACCAATATTCACACGTACATACATCATGGACCAATACTCAACACGTCAGCAATCAAGGACCAATACTCCACACGTACATACATCATGGCCCAATACTCCACGCGTATATACATCATGAACCAATATTCACACGTATGTACATCATGGACCAATACTCCACACGTACAGCCATCATGGACCAATATTCACACGTACAGACATCATGGACCAATACTCTACACGTCAGCAATCAAGGACCAATACTCCACACGTACATACATCATGGACCAATACTCCACACGTACATACATCATGGACCAATAGTCGACACGTACAGCCATCATGGACAAATATTCACACGTACAGACAGCATGGACCAATACTCCACCCGTACAGCCATCATGGACCAATATTCATACATACATATATCATGAACCAATACTCCACACGTACAGCCATCATGAACCAATACTCCACCGTACAGCCACCATGGACCAATACTCCACACGTACAGCCATCATGGACCAATACTCCACACGTACAGCCATCATGGACCAATACAACACACGTACAGGCATCATGGACCAATACTCCACGCGTATATACATCATGAACCAATATTCACACGTACATACAGCATGGACCAATACTCCACACGTACAGCCATCATGGACCAATATTCACATGTACAGACATCATGGACCAATACTCCACACGTACAGCCACCATGGACCAATACTCCACACGTACAGTCATCAGGAGCCGATAATCCACACGTCAGCAATCATGGACCAATACTACACACGTACATACATCATGGACCAATAGTCGACACGTACAGCCATCATGGACAAATATTCACACGTACAGACAGCATGGACCAATACTCCACCCGTACAGCCATCATGGACCAATATTCATACATACATATATCATGAACCAATACTCCACACGTACAGCCATCATGAACCAATACTCCACCGTACAGCCACCATGGACCAATACTCCATGCGTATATACATCATGAACCAATATTCACACGTATGTACATCATGGACCAATACTCCACACGTACAGCCATCATGGACCAATATTCACACGTACAGACATCATGGACCAATACTCCACACGTACAGCCACCATGGACCAATACTCCACACGTACAGTCATCAGGAGCCGATACTCCAAACGTCAGCAATCATGGACCAATACTACACACGTGCACACATCATGGACCACTACTCTAGACATATAGCCATCATGGACCAATACACCACACGTACAGCCATCGTGGACCAATACTCCACACGTACAGACATCATGGACCAATACTCAACACATACACACATCATGGACCAATATTCCACATGTACAGTCATCATGACCCAATTCTCCACACGTACAGTTATCATGGACGACTAATACTCCACGCGTCAGCAATCATGAACCAATACTCCACACGTACAGCCATCATGGACCAATACTCCACACGTACAGCCATCGTGGACCAATACTCCACACGTATATACATCATGGACCAATACTCCATACGTATATACATCATGGACCAATACTCCACATGTCAGCAATCAAGGACCAATACTTCACACGTACATACATCATGGACCAATACTCCACACGTACATACATCAAGGACCAATACTCCACCGTACAGCCACCATGGACCAATACTCCACACATACAGCCATCATGGACCAATACTCCACACGTACAGCCATCATGGACCAATACAACACACGTACAGGCATCATGGACCAATACTCCACGCGTATATACATCATGAACCAATATTCACACGTACATACAGCATGGACCAATACTCCACACGTACAGCCATCATGGACCAATATTCACATGTACAGACATCATGGACCAATACTCCACACGTACAGCCACCATGGACCAATACTCCACACGTACAGTCATCAGGAGCCGATAATCCACACGTCAGCAATCATGGACCAATACTACACACGTACAGCCATCATGAACCAATACTCCACACGTACAGCAATCATAGACCAATACTCTACACATACAGCCATCATGGACCAATACTCCACACGTGCACACATCATGGACCAACACTCCAGACGTATAGCCATCATGGACCAATACACCACACGTACAGCCATCGTGGACCAATACTCCACACGTACAGACATCATGGACCAATACTCAACATGTACAGACATCATGGACCAATATTCCACATGTACAGTCATCATGACCCAATTCTTCACACGTACAGTTATGATGGATCAATACTCCACACGTCAGCAATCATGAACCAATACTCCACATGTACAGCCATCATGGACCAATATTCCACACGTACAGCCATCGTGGACCAATACTCCACACGTAAATACATCATGGACCAATACTCCACACGTGCATACATCATGGACCAATACTCCACACGTACAGCCATCATGGACCAATACTCCACACGTACAGACATCATGGACGAACACTCAACACGTACAGCCATCATGGACCAATACTCCACACGTATATACATCATGGACCAATACTCCACACGTATATACATCATGGAACAATACTCCACACGTATATACATCATGACCAATACTCCACACGTACATACATCATGGACGAATACTCGACACGTACAGCCATCATGGACCAATACTCCACACGTACAGCCATCATGGACCAATATTCACACATACATACATCATGAACCAATCCTCCACACGTACAGCCATCATGAACCAATACTCCACCATACAGCCACCATGGACCAATACGCCACACATACAGCCATCATGGACCAATACTCCACACGTACAGCCATCATGGACCAATACAACACAGGTACAGCCATCATGGACCAATATTCCACGTGTATATACATCATGAACCAATATTCACACGTACATACATCATGGACCAATACTCCACACATACAGCCATCATGGACCAATATTCACACCTACAGACATCATGGACCAATACTCCACACGTACAGCCACCATGGACCAATACTCCACACGTACAGTCATCAGGAGCCGATACTCCACACGTCAGCAATCATGGACCAATACAACACACGTACATACATCATGAACCAATACTCCACACGTCAGCAATCATGGACCAATACGCCACACGTACAGCCACCATGGACCAATACGACACATGTACATACATCATGGACCAATACTCCACACGTCAGCAATCATGGACCAATACTCCACACGTACAGCCATCATGGACCAATACTCCACAGTACAGCCATCATGGACCAATACTCCACATGTACATACATTATGGACCAATACTCCATACGTACAGCCATCATGGACAAATATTCACACGTACATACATCATGGACCATTACTCCACACGTACAGCCATCATGGAACAATATTCACACATACATACATCATGAACCAATACTCCACACGTACAGCCATCATGAACCAATACTCCACACGTACAGCCACCATGGACCAATACTCCACATGTACAGTCATCATGAACCAATACTCCACACGTCAGCAATCATGGACCACTACTCCACACGTACATACATCATGGACCAATACTCCACATGTACAGCCATCATGAACCAATACTCCACACGTACAGCAATCATGGACCAATACTCCACACGTACACACATCATGGACCAATACTCCACACGTACAGCCATCATGGACCAATACACCACACGTACAGGCATCATGGACCAATACACCACACGTACAGCCATCATGGACCAATACACCACACGTACAGCCATCATGGACCAATACTCCACACGTACAGCCATCATGGACCAATACTCTACACATACAGCCATCATGGACCAATACTCCACACGTACACACATCATGGACCAATACTCCACACGTACAGCCATCATGGACCAATACACCACACGTACAGGCATCATGGACCAATACACCACACGTACAGCCATCATGGACCAATACACCACACGTACAGCCATCATGGACCAATACTCCACACGTACAGCCATCATGGACCAATACTCTACACATACAGCCATCATGGACCAATACTCCACACGTACACACATCATGGACCAATACTCCACACGTACAGCCATCATGGACCTACACATCACACGTACAGCCATCATGGACCAATACACCACACGTACAGACATCATGGATCAATACCCAACACGTTCAAACATCATGGACCAATATTCCACATGTACAGTCATCATGGACCAATACTCCACACGTCAGCAATCATGGACCAATACTCCACACGTACAGCTTTCATGGACCAATACTCCACACGTACAGACATCATGGATGATTACTCAACACGTACAGACATAATGGACCAATACTCCACACGTGCAGTCATCATGACCCAATTCTCCACACGTACAGCCATCATGGACAAATACTCTACACGTACAGCCATCATGGACAAATACTCCACACGTACAGTCATCATGGACCAATCCTCCACACGTACAGTCATCATGGACCAATACTCCACACGTACATACATCATGGACCAATACTCCACACGTACAGCAATCATGGACCAATACTCCACACGTACACCCATCATGGACCAATACTCCACACATACACCCATCATAAACCAATACTCCACACGTACACCCATTATGGACCAATACTCCACACGTACACCCATCATAAACCAATACTCCCCACGTACAGCCATCATGGACCAATACTCCACACGTACACCCATCATGGACCAATACTCCACACGTACACCCATCATAAACCAATACTCCACACGTACAGTCATCATGGACCAATACTCCACACGTACAGCCATCATGGACCAATACTCCACACGTACATTCATCATGGACTAATACGACCCATGTGGCATCATCATTTTTCAATACGCCTCACGTGCCGCCATCATGGACCAATACTCCCCATGTGACATCATCCTGGACAAGTATTGCACACGTACAGTGAGCATGGACCAATACTCCACAGGTAAAGTCATCATGGACCAATACTCCACATGTACAGTCATCATGGACCAATACTCCACACGTACGGTCATCTTGGACCAATACTTTAAACGTGCTATGACCAGCAATAGTGACGATATGAAGAGCCTTTTCACTCAGCTTACAAGTGATGGTGGAAGTACTGGCTTTTGGAAGTAACAAAATACCTCTGGTATCTTAGTCAACCAAGGCCATTACACCAAGTGATGTGGTCCGTGATCTCTTAACAGCTGACGAGAGGGGAAAGCAAAACGTGTGACGAGAGAACCACTAGAAAGCACAAGACGACCTTGAATGCCACTACTTTGTGAATAAAGTCAACCGCAGTTGAACTCCCACACCTTTTTAGAAAATAAATTATATACCTTAAACTGAATAGTGTACACAAATTTTGCTAAACACCATTGGTCTTAAGAAAATATCAAAAATCTCCAAAACTATGTTGCATAACTATTCACACCCCTTAGTTAAACGAGTAAAAGGTACCTTGCAGTAATGTTACACTCTAGATGTGTCGCTTTATTTGATACAATGGATTATCTATTCATATGCAAATTAGCTAGAAAAATCTGCAATTGGTTTCTCATATATGCTGCACAAAAACATGCTGTCTACAATCGCATTGTGGTCATTGTGTAAGCAACACATGCAGCATAGCCATGAAGTTCAGCGAATTATCAGAAGATTTGCGAAATAAAGTTATAGAGAAGCACAAGTGTGGCGAAAGTTATAATTCTATAGCCAGTTCATTAAAACTAGTAAAAAATAATGTTGTGTCTGTGATAAAGAAGTGGAAGGTTCATGGTACTACTGCAAATCTTAAAAGGGCAGGGCGTCCCTCTAAGATGACAGCAAGAACCAAGTCAAAATTAATCAGACAGGCCAAAGCCAACCCTTCTGTCACTCTTGAAGAGCTGAAGAAGTCTGTTCAAGGTGTTGGTGTTACAGTGTACAAGTCCACAATATCCCGCACTTTGCACAAAGAGGGGCTACATGGACGTGTGGCAAGAAAGAAACCGCTCTTGAAAAAAACTCATGTCAAAGCTCGTTTAGAGTATGCGTCAAGCCATCTGAAGGACTCATCCGCCACATGGGAAAGAGTTATCTGGTCAGATGAAACAAAAATAGAACTGTTTGGTCTCAATTCCAAAAAGTATGTCTGGCGCCGACGGAACACAGCTTATGATCCTGCCAATACTATACCAACTGTAAAGCACGGAGGTGGTAGCATCATGCTATGAGGCTGCTTCACAGCCTCTGAGCCTGGGGAGCTTGTCCGTGTGCAAGGTATTATGGGCAGTGCCAAATATATAGAAATTCTGGAGAAAAACCTTAAATCTGCAAGAAACATGAAACTTGGAAAGAGGTTCATATTCCAGCAAGACAATTATCCGAAGCACACGTCCCGAGCAACTCAAGAATGGCTTCGGAAAAAAAAAGTGAAAGTGTTAGAGTGGCCAAGTCAAAGTCCGGACCTCAACCCTATTGAAAACCTCTGGAGAGATCTGAAAATTGCCGTCCATCGAAGGTCACCAACACACTTACCTCAACTTGAGCAGTACTGCAAAGAAGAGTGGGCTAAACTTTCAAGTGAATATTGCAAAAAGCTTGTTACCGGTTACCCAAAGCGACTGGAAGCTGTAATTGCAGCTAAAGGAGCTGGTACGAAGTATTGAGTAAGCTGTGTCAAGGAGGTGTGAATAGTTTTGCAACACCGTTATATCTATATTCTCTCATTTTTATGAATTTAACGTATACTGATTTTTTTTAATATTTCATTTTACTTTGGAATGCAATTTATTCTCAAAATTTGATTGAATTGATTATATTAATTAGTACAACTCGTGCCTTTGCTAATAAATGTACTCTTCCCATAGGGGGTGAATACTTTTGCAACCCACTGTATGTCATTCTGACATGCTCGCTCAGAAACATAAGTTTATGTGCCAACAAAACGTCGTTCTCAAATATACAATACTGACAGTAACGTTCAAGATGTTTTCTTTCATTTTTAAAAACCAAAACAGCTACTTTTACAAATTCAATTTCCTGTGTAATCTCTTCCATCTATTTATGTTCCCATAGATACTTGCTGACAGACTAACACCGATATCTGATGAGGAACAGTAAATGTGTATAGCTTACTGGCGTCACGTGGTGTATCTTATCGAGAAAGATGCCTGTAATGAGCATCTGTAGGTAACCATGCCACATTCTTGTACTCCAGCTAACCTCTCTATAACGGAGACTTGCGTTAGAGCCAATAGATGGCGGTTATTAAATATGGGTGGCTGTAATACCACTCGTCTTAGCTATCATCAGCATATTACCATAGAAAATGAGTTGCGTTACTCGTCTTTCCTGGCCACCTATTTAAGGCCCATTCGATGTCCGTTATACACAGGTGTGTCTGAACATGCAGTGTGGCACGGGGTGAACTCAGTACGAGAGTGTGGAAGAGTTCCAACATGGGAATTCACAAAGTGTTTTCTTTTTGTGTCTAATGACGCGTTAATGGCTACCTAATGATGATGATTTTGAACTGACCGGCTGCTTGATGTTTAGGATCAATGCATGAATGAAGAACGAATGATGTCATAATATCACGAGACCCAGCTTCCCAAATAAGCATATAAGAGTTGATTAAACCGCCTTATCTACTATATGGTGTGTGATTACTTCTGAATGGTCGATCAATTTGACAAAGTGGGTGGAGGGCGGGAGGAATGATCATAAGAATTCAAAGATGTTATACTTGGCAGCAATTGCGGACCGCTTGTAATTCCTTCTTGGTCATTGCAGTTTTCACTGGTTTCAGAAATTCGCAAGTGCATATAGATAAGCCCATTACAATTGCTTTTATCTTATTTTGTTCAAACATACTTCTAATACACACATAAACTAAACCCGCGCTCTTTGTTGCATGGTCAGATAAATTAAGTTGCGGTTTGCGAGATGGCCCAGCTTTGACCAATATTGTTTTCTAAATGGACACCTGTTTTCTTGCAACAACCCCTCCCGGTCCTCTAGAAAGGCGTGTTCCTCTATTGAACAGTACCATTATCATTAGGAATGAGTGATCATACATGGGGTGGGGTGGAGTGGGGTGTCTACTCTCACAACAAGTTCGTGACCTAGTGAATACCTAATGATAATAATATTCTACTTGACAATTTATATGCGTACAAAACGGGGGAGTGACCGCTAGGGGTGCTACCCCCATGTTTTCCCTCTCCCATAAGGATCCCCATAGCGCAACCCCGACTCCGCACACCCCCCCCCCCCACCCACACACACGTATAACTTAGGTTTTGGCCCCACCCATAGTTTGTCCCAACCAGGTCAAAATACGTTCCTACAGCCCTGACTCGATATATACAAAACACTTACCACCCTGTAAATAAACGCCGATGGAATGGCTGCTATGCTACCGTTTCACATTTTTACGTTTCCAATGTATGTAACCTGACGAGCAATACTTTGAACATTCGCAAGTGCATGCGTACTTCATGAGAAAAGTCTACAGTCGCAAATAGCGCAGTAACTATGCGCAGTGTTAGACCACTCTGTATACACATATGAGATGTCTATAGTGCTATTCAAACATCTATTGTACAGACATCTATGTTTATTCAAACAAGTTGAACAGCACCAGGTAGTACTTATAATATTGAATCTTGAATCTAAGACAGATTTAATGTTTCCAAAACAAAAACATGTTAGTTTGTACAATTTCGAACACGATGTAGGAATGATTTGTTGAGTATTTTGAACATTATTGGATTTGTGACATCTGACACGTGACATGACGTCATCGGTCATTAATGAAAACGGATAACGCTTCAGCAGTACGCCAGTGCATATAACACTCTTTGGGTAATACACTCAGATCATATCGAATCTAGGTTCTATGACAGCATGAACGTTTAGATAACATCATGTTATGAATCAGATGCCACAGTGGAAGTTCTCGGTATTTTACACCCATGTGTCGTTCCAAAAGGTGCAATTTTCAAACAGATTTGACCATATTTTAAAAGAAGGGTACGGTTTTACAGGCTAACAGGCACGCGATGACTTCGCCCAGGAACATGTTTTCCTAGTCTCTTAACTATTCGGGCCGAGGTCAGAATCCAGCCATCTTAGTCCATATCCGACTGCAGCGCCTACCCTTGACCGTCAAATGGAAGGGACAGACTGTATGGCCAATAGGTAGGTTCAACATAGCCAGCAACGTTGCACAAAGTGTTAATGTCCAGCATGATTCGTCAGGTATAGGGTATACACAATAGAAGTGAGATTATCAATCGTATTTGTATCAACAATGCCAGTTTTCTTTGCTCCGTTCATGCACGCTTCGACAATAACACTTCATCCAGGGTCATTTTCTTAAAGATAGGCTTGTAATCAGCAAGGGGGGGGGGGGCCACTCCTTGTTCTCGGCAGTAGTTCACGCCGTGTGGTCATCTTCACGTTCTCGAGTGGTTCTGGTGAAACCTATAGACAGACATTATTTGTGCTATCATGCGATGTTCTTGCAGTTGCGCAAACGACCCATCAATACTTGAAGCTCCTGTTCTGAGGTGTGTGTGTGGGGGGGGGGGGGTGTGTGGGGTGGGTGTGTGTGTTAAAGTTCAGGGCAGGTACGATGTCCACCTGAAGGCCCGACCTCAGGTGTGGTTAATTAACTGTGCCATGTTTTAATGGGATATCTCTACTTAAGACATGACATTAATACCATTACTCTAAGCTTTGATGTGGTGATGCGTGCATACCTTGTAGCCTATAGATATTTATTGCAAATTGTCTATTCTCTAGATAGCAGATACCGTTAAACCTGTTTACAACGGTCTCTGTATGGGCCGCCAAAACATGGTAACAGATGGCAGGCGGTCTCCTAATGCAAGATGTTTACAACAGTAGATCTCTGTGACCACACACTACCGATTCGCTAAAACTGTGACAATACGACCACCTGTCTTAAAGAACCACCGCCTGGTTCTCCCAAAAGCATGTGTCTGATATAGACATGTTTCACTCTACATAGTGCATGATCAGCTGAAAATAAACGCCGGCGCCCCTTCCTGGAACTAAATGGTATGTAATTTAGAGTCTTAGACGATTGTGCCAGTAGCACACCTATGAAACGACGTGGTAGCAACGCCATGTTTCTGCGCATCAACGTGCATTCTCAAAATCTAGAAAAATTATGTCGTTTATGCAGATCGCGGAATAGTCTGAAAATCTATCCAATGTTATTATGTGGCACAATATAGGCCTATTAATTAGCACGCCTTTCATAAATTAAATCATAATTAATAATCGTCTGTGTTCCCATGGTGTCAGTAAATAGTGAGAAAGGAGGCACTACCGATGCTGCTTCTGCTGCTGCTGCTGATGATGATGATGTTCCTGTCCGGCCTGTTTCTGTAGTGTTTTTGTGTTTACTGTAACCCTAGGGTTTGATGGACAGTTTCTGCTGGAGAGAGAGAGAGAGAGAGAGAGAGAGAGAGTTTATGATCTTTATCCATCTGAACACTGACCACTGTCATTTATACTAGGAATACATTCGCGATATAATGTGCCTACCACGCATAGATAGGCAATTCAAGGTAACCTGTAAGCGTTACGAAACGCACCAGGTTAGTGCACATCTCGTGTGTTCTTAGCGGCTCTATGAAATGGAAGCCAATGCCAGGTGCTGGGTGCTATTACAAGCATGGACGGGCTCTCCATATATAGACGACCCGGGCGTGATTCATATACCGGCTATATGATAAACACAGAACTGCCAAGACAAGAGTGGATGTCAGTTGTTTCCAGCTCACTGTATTAATGAGATCTGTCAAGGCGGTGGAACGCGGCCATCTTGATTCTCTGCCAACCACCAGTTTGTCTTAAAGTTTACGCTTGTACTTTCAGACTGTGTGGTGGCAAATTGTATCTATGCCGTAGGCCTAATCGAATTAATTAATAATGAAAGGTATTTTATGCGCAGTGCCTATAACGCGGTGTGTAATACAGTACAGCTAATAAATAAGTTCACGTGTTTCCAAAACCAACCTATAGTTTTTACATTAATCTAAATCATTTCAGACGGGCAAATGGGGAAATATTTTTATAACAAAATTTTAAAATTATAATACTGCCAGACTCATAAGAAGCTATTGGTTGATTGGTTGCATTCCGACTAATAGTATGTTGAAGAAATAATCTCGGAAAATAATGCCCAACGCACCTACCCGCGATAGATATGACACTGGTTCCACATATTAATTTTAAAACAAACTTCGTCCTTCATCATGCTGCAGCCAATGCACAGCTTCTGAATGCATAACGTCCACCACATCATGACATGACCTAACCTCTTCGTCCACACACTGACCCGTTCATGCCCTTCAATATTGCACGTGAGCAAGCTGGATAAGTAGATATCGTAATGTATGCCACTTTGCATTTGTACCAATCTGTAACATTCCTTTATGAAGTGTAACCATACAGCCCTATTAGTTAGCTACTATGCGCTGTGCGTTGACGTGACAGGTTAGCACGATTTTATGATAAGTGAAAAGGGGACACATTTTCGCTGACATTCCAGAGGTATGCAGAAATAGGTTAGGTGTCTTGTTACAGACATGGAATTAACATGCACTATCAGGGCACAGTGCAGCGCAGGTAATAACTTAACGCGGTTACAAAACAAATTAAAGGTGCATATTCACACCACAGTTACTGAAATAAAATTGTTTAAATTGTATACGTTTAGAAGCTTAAATTGTGGGCCTAGATGTAATGAAGCGAAATAAATCTTAATATATGGTGACTTCAATTCATATAAATTAACATAATTTTTAAGTTGTGAAATTGAATTAGAGGCACGAGTCCATAAAAAATCATATTAATTTATACGTAATGAAATCATATGTTAAGATTTATTTCGTTTCATTACATCTAGGCCCGCCCACAGGTTAAGCCTCTAAAAGTATACAATTTAAACAATTTAATTTTCAGTCATTTTGCAAATTAAGCCAAAAATATCCAACAGACCATCTCTTATATCGTGTTCAAAATTTAACGTTTCAATTTTTGCTTTGGAAACATAACTTACTAGTTGCACTGTAGAGTTAAATAGAAATTCGTGATTCTGAATAGATACAGTTTACATTATGTACACACATGCGTCAATCTATAAGAAACACCAGCCTGTATATGCACACACTACACGAAGGCGTTTTCCCACACACCATCCAACCACCAACTAACCCCAAATAAATCACACTGATCATGGGCGGATCCAGCGGCGGTGGGGTGGGTGATCAGAGGCGAGCGATCGCCCACACCCCACCCCACACCCCTCTGTTCACTCATAGTTTATAAATTTTTATTAATAATATGCAAAGTTAGAAAGTAAGGTAATGGTGATATCTATCACAGAGTGTATGAAGTGGCTTCTCAGAGCGTCTAATTTTCAAATATTCCGGGGGGGGGGGAGTTCCGACACCCCCAACAATGGGAGTGGGCCTCCGTCCCAGACACCTCCCCCACCCCACTTCCCAATTTCGTCTCCTCTAAACCACAGTCCTAGACCCGCCCATGTGACCCAAATCCAAGTTAAACAACTTTGAAGCGTGTTTTCGAATATTCAAAAACGTTATGACTTGGTGACCTGAACACACCACCCACTGCTGGGTTCTCAGTCTAGCTACTTGCGTAGTCGAGTTACATTTGCATTAGATAACTGACACTGCGTAATGATCTTTGGTAGCGCGGAGTTGCTGAGAGGGTGAAAGCTGTTGCTGTCATAACTCCCAGGCCTATGACAGCAACAACCAGGTATGAGAATGGTCCAACGAAAAAAGACGAAATGTCAGGAAAGAGGAGGAACATTACCTACCCTACCAAAAGATACATTCGGGCAACTTTTTAAGAGGAAATCATCAGAAAAGAGGAAGATTCTCATCTCTGAATAACATTCAGCCACATTATTCACACAATGAATAACGACATAATCTACTGTCGTTTTACACAATGGCGTCTTTTGTTCATTCAGTAATAACGTGTTAGGTCGAGCCTAGTCGAATACAATGGTATAGGCGAAGTCGAATTCGTTATAACTCAAAAATGTGAACTATCCAGCTATTTGACGTGTGGCTGTACGGATGAATGATGACGCTGAATAGCGGCAGGTGAGAATACACAGGTGATCAATTTCAAATCAACTTCAAAGCGAATATTCAGGGCGCTGTAAATAGGGCCGTCTATTCTAGCTTATCTTATATATGCCATGTATAATTCTCTGCATCATAAAATCATTAACCACCTATCCCTCTAATTCGTTCAGGAAAATTTAAAACTCCTCAGAAAATGTCAATTTTTAGACCAAGAGAAGACTATTTTTGAAAATTTACCATTGGAATAACCATAACCGATCCAGTCATTCCAGTGATAAAATAAAAAAAATAGTCTTCTCTTGGTCTGTAAATGGACATTTTCCAAGACCACTAAGAAGCCGTTTTTGGCTGACAGGGGTGTTGTTAAAGGGTTAAGATCCATGTATTTTAACCCTTTCACGACGAAGCCGGCCCAAACCGGCCTTTGGGAATGTCCATTTTCAGGCCAAGAGAAGACTATTTTTTATCACCGAGCCAGTCATTCCAGTGGTAAATTTAAAAAAATAGTCTTCTCTTGGCCTGCAAATGGACATTCAACAAGTATATATTTTTAATTTTTTGAACAAATTTAGTCATTAAAGGGTTAAATGTGTATGTTAATATGTAACAATATCAGTTTATTCATTATTCGGGACGGTTTGAATCCGAAGACCTGACATCTTTAATAGAGTGACTCAAATTTTAACATATCGATGAAAATATGTGCGTAATGCATCCTCCACCACGCAAATAAAACACAGACCTAATAGGCATATACAAGAACGCAACGCGCGTGATACACTACGTTATTAATATTTATAATTGTTGATGAAACACGTTGCAATATTAGGTAAATACGATGACGATGACGACATTCAGCAACCGTATAGTATAAACTGGAACGTCAGCTATCATAATTAGGGTTCAGAGAATAACAGATACTGTCAATAGCATGGGCATATAAATCGATGTTATCGATACAAGCCCAGATTGTGTGACATGTGCTGGGACAGTGTCATGTGTGCTTGGTCAGGTCGGAAATATAGGTTATTTCGGTAAAACTCTTCTATCCCAGAAATTTAAATCTCCATTTCAGTACAAAACGGCCAAACATAGCCATTATGGGGCCTATTGGACGACGCAGCTTCAAATTAAAGTAATTAAAAAATATTAAACAGATTACTTGGCAGAGAACTTATCATATTATCAATATATGTCCTGTAGGGTTGAAAGGGTTACATTCGAAACATATGCTATCGACGTATGAAAATGCTGACAATAAATTGTCTACGGCATTGCAATGACAAAATGGCAGTAATAGCTGCTAGATAGAACTCAGATAGGCTTTATTCTGCGAGCGAGCTCGTTCGTTGGGAAGCGTCTTAGCGTACACGCACTCACGCACACGCACACGCTTTATACGTCGATCAACCATTATGTTTTAAATCATTCTTTCACATTATCATTATTGAACTTACCACCTGCACGGAGAGTGGTGTGCTAAAATCGACCCCGCCCTGCAAGCGGAAACCCCACGGAACGCCCTGATCCGGCCGCTGGAGCTGCAAGGAAAACGTTTCGCCCTGGCCTTCTGACATTGCGCTGGTAAATCCTCAACGATACTGAACGCACACACACGTTTTATAACAATATAATATTATCCGTTGAATAGTTCGTATTTAAGTTTGAATGGCTGTTAGTTTGGCGGGCAATCTGTCAGCGTATAGAGATAGCTCGAATCTTCTAATTGGTTTTCACGTATGAATAATAATATAGCTAGGCCGATCTAATCGCCTCTGGGTTCTCCAGTCTCAAGCCGCTCTTCCTAACACCTACAGAAGTCAGCAGAGGAGTATACGAACGTAAACAAACCCTATGCACACGGCACGCACTCTCCTGACTGGGATGATGTCATCACCGGTGGCTGTAGTTGTGGAGGAAAATCTCTACCGGTGCTGGTGGCGGTGGTGAGTAGGTGGTGCCGAGTAGGTGGTAGATCTAAAATAACACTACTGCCTATCATACTCATGGAGTGAGCGCGCACGTATCAGAAGGGAAGCATCATTCGTCTCGTATCCGTACTGATTCTAACGGTATTTCCGTATTCCGCGAGTGTTGTAGGTCTACTCAGGTTTAGAAGTGGGGGTGGGTGGTGGTGGTAGTGGTGGGAGAGTCGTGGTCGTGGTGGTTGTGAACTTATTGTGAAATTTATTATGAACTTAAATCAAATGCATCCAAACACATCTCTGCATGCATAGTCATAAGCCATTAGCGAAATAAACGACCCGTTATATTTATTGACTGACCGACTCCATATCATTCTGTTTATTTTTATTTCTAAACATATTAGAAATTCCTGTGCGCTTTGCACTGTGTTGTGATTATAATCAGTCGCCCACCTTATAGCGGGTCAACACTTCCAATCAATCGTACCTCTGTGGAGCTAATTATTCAGTTCCAATAAACCAACGCTTCTGGTGATCATTTTGAAAAACAGTTTGCTTTAAGTTGTTGCTGCCTAAGGCAGCAACAACTTTCAGCAGCATCGTGTTCTGATTGGATACCTGTCCGCGTTCCATTAGCTCTGATAGGCTCTGATGTGGGCACATGATTAATGCGCTGAAATGTACGAGAATTGTAACAGGACTTGCTGGAATGTCAAACTAACAACGGCATACAATAATGTTTAGTATCTGCCGAACAGGACACACGTTGACAAGTCTCCTCCTCCCCCCCCCCCCCCCTTCCTTCAAGGATTGGCACATGAACTGAATGAATAAAAGGCCAACTTATTTTCATAACAAATTGAGTTATTGTATCGTTAATAATTAGATTAATAGAAATAATACTAAAGTACAGCTGAGAAATAACCTAGCCTGTTTCCAAAAATAAAAAATAAAACGTACTGTTGACTATTTTGAACATGAATTGGATTGCAAGACATTGCTGCCTGCAGTCCAATTATGTTCACAATATTCAACAGAACATTACTTTCTAACGAACATGTTTCTGTTTTGGTTTTAGAAACTGGTTACCTTATTTACAAAATGGTTTAATTTTAATTAAATGTAAATGTTTGTGCAGCATGTAATGGATTAATAATGGTCCACTCTGTCCCCTCTCATCAGGTGTCCAAACTAGTACTGCTGTGGAGGGCCGCCTAAGCCCCCTTAGTGTTAAGCTCGATACACACGACACAACAAGTTGTTTCCGACAGTACACACGAGCCAACAAGTTGCATACAACAAGTTGGTTCTGACAGTACACACGGGCCAACAAGTTGCATACAACAAGTTGGTTCTGACAGTACACACGGGCCAACAAGTTACAGACAACATTTGTGCACATTAAATAAACACTCGTACTCCTCGTAAAGTTCAACAAAATTATAACGTGATAATAAACTACGTGACGTGTAGGATGACGTCATAATTAATTACAGAATGAATGACTCGATTAAGATTTAAGCATAAGCGCTTAGAACATGTTGTACACGGGCGAAGTGTGGGTGGAGCTTAGCTAGAGATGGGCGGGGAATAGCTAAACTAGAAAGTCCATTGATTGGTTGCATAAAATGTTAGATGAAACCGATACACACAGTACAACTTGTTGTATATAACTTATAGGATGAAAAGGATGGATGAAAATAGAACACTGTTCTATTTTTTTCATCCAACCTGTTGCATACATGTTGTAAGTGTGTACACACGGTACAACTTGTTATGTACAACATGTTGCATACAACTTTTTGTGTCGTGTGTATCGAGTTTTAGTAGATGTGGAAATAAATGTGCGTTATAGGCCCTAGCGTTCACAATTTACCCTACGTTTGCCCTGGTTAAGGCCAAAGGTCCAGTTTGAAATGAGGGCATGCAAGATTCACAACGATTTAAGATATAATTATTTATTAAAATAAATTTGTGTATGAAAAACAAAATACAGTATTTTTGTATAAATTATGATTAGTATAATTTAATTTTAAAGACACATATTCACACCAAACTGCTTGGAAATAAAACTGTATACTTCTAAAGGCTTACACCGTGTATCCAAATTAATGTAATGAAGCGAAATAAATCTTTAGTATGATGGTTCATGTTATATAAATTAACTATAAGTTTTGAAATTGTGAATTTGAGTTAGGGATCATGGATGCGTGTCTCTACTAATTCAATTTCACAACTTCAAAATTATATTATTTTATACAAAATGAAATTATCATATGTTACGATTTGTTTTGTTTCATTGCATTGATAAGTTAAGCCTCTAAAAGGATACAGTTTTATCAATTTTATTTGCAAGCACTCTGATGTGACTGCGGGTCTTTAAGATTGTTTAATTAACACAGTTGTCGCTTTGGAAGCTAAAGCTCGTCTTCAAAGGTCACGTGGTATGATGACTTCACGTAGACACGCATTATTGTGTTTGTATTAACAGCTCAGCTGTCAACAGTTTCTCAAAGCGTTCGCGATGCTAACTCTTAAATGATCACGATTTCTCAAGTGAATTGAAATCTTAGCTCAGTGCTGTCCAAGAGAACACTAGTTACGTAAATAATTTTCACCACTGGAATTGACAAAGATTTCGTTCTGTTGGCATGTGAATGAATATTTCTCAAGGTCATTGCATTAAAGGTCAAGAAAATCAAAGTTGTTTGACTTAGTCAATGTCCATTTGCCGACTAAGAGGAGACAATTTTTGAAAAATTACCACTGAAATGACTGGCTTGCTTATCGAGTCTGTCATTTCTGTGCACAATTGTCACTATATTATTCTCTTGGTCTGCAAATGTCAATTCTTCCAGAGGACCTCAGTATCAGTTGTACTTAGCCCGCATGACCATTAACCACTCTGATGTCAACTTATCATTATCATGGTCATATGCCTGCCTAAACCGTCTCCACAATGGTCGGGAGGAACGGTCATTGGAGCGTCATGCGAGGGCTATTTTGAAAATTTACAACTGGAATGACTGGCTCGGTGAACGAACGAGCCAGTCATTCCAGTGGTAAATTTTCAAAAATTGTCCTCTTGGTCCTCAAATGAACACCGGCTAATTCTTAAATTTGAAATTTCTTGCCCATTAACCATTTCCTGTTCACGCCGCTCAAAACCCACGTCTGTAGATGTCTTGATAAATGTGCATTTGCAGGGGCACAGACGGATATTTTTGCAAATTCAAGTACAAAAATCTGAACTTTATTGAAAATTCTTGACCATTAAATTGCACATTTATATGAATATCATTTTGAGCGCTTTGAGACGCGGTTGACACAAGAGGGGTTTAAGGGCTAATTTAACACAAGAGTAGTACATATAATACCCGATACCGTAACATGGGTTGTTTACGCAAAATGCTTCATTATCTCCCTTGATTATTTCTACTCAAAGGGTTGCCTCCCTTAAAGATATAAAAATGGTGAATTTGGCAAAGATTCACTCTGAAAAGACACAACGACAGGGGGCGTCACACATCGTTAGGGCAGTATCTGTGTGCCTAGCCAGACGAGGGTGGTTGGTGGGGTGGGGTGGGGTGGGGTGTCGTCTTTGTAGAAATTACTGGGTATAGCAACTGCCCGAGCACTTGCCCTAGCACTTGCGACGCCCCTTGTTCAATATGCACGTAAGTTGAGCTGTTTCCAGAACAAAAACATGTCAGTTAGTACAATATTGAACACGATGTAAAAATGTTTTGTTGAATATTTTGGACCTGATTTGATTTGATTTGAAGTCATTGATACCTTTTGCAGCAAGAAGTCCAAAATATTCAAAAGTAGGCTTTATTTTGTTTTGGGAACATAATGAAATTATTTCTGAGCTTTACTGTATAATATATACAAGTTCACGATGCCATGAAAACATGTTCTTGTTCCAAACAGAATTGATTAACTTTTTTAACACCGGAAGTCCCCTATCACAGTTTCAGAGAAATCATATGGTGTGGAATATTTCGAAATTAATTTGATTTTAATTTTGAATCTCTTACTATAATAACCAATTCCAATCAAATTAGTTTAGAAGAAGAAGAAGTCTTTCTTCTTGGGCCGTCCTTTCTTATCCTCAGCCTTGGCTCGCTCAGGTTCTTTTAGAGCTGTACGTAACACACTTAGTTCAGTAGCCAGATGCTGAAAAAAATAATTTTCGTGGTCCACCCCTGGCAACAGATTTTTAATGCCAAAACATCTTAGTACACACCTTGACCTTTTGGAAATGTCTGTTGCCATATGTAACTGACATTAATTAGCCCTAATTATAATTAATTTAGATAATACCCGTAATTAAAGGGGTACCCCGGTACTATTTCGACAGACGGGGAAATCACAGATATATTACATTCAAACATTGCTTGAATTAAGCAATTACTTCAAACATATTTACCTAGCCCTCTTGTGTGATACAATTCACCTTTCCAGAGTACCCACCCATCATATGACGTCATAATGAACTGCGTGGTGTGTACAATGACATCATAATGAATGACGTCATGAATGACGTCGATAAGTACGTCACGAACGCACATTTGATGACGGTCTATGGGCTGTTGTACAAATTGTTTGCTTTTACTATTTAATAAATATTCTGTTGAATATTTTGAAACTAATTTGACTGGGCGCTGTTGCTGCCTATGGGAGCAACAGAACCCAGTCTAATTAGTTACAAAGTATTCAACAGCTTCCCTGTATAGTTTTCAGGAAATTGATAGCTAGGGCATTGGGGGATCGATCAATCCAAACACGGCGGGGTGTGGGTGGACCTTAGCTAGTGATGGGCGGGGCATAGCTAAAATGGAAAGGTCCATTAAGATTGTTTCATAGTAATTAGACTAATTAGTATATATATACCTAATTAAAATTGATGTTTGAATACCTAATTAATTTGCATATCCTCCTAGAATATGCCAATGAATTGTTTAGTTGAAAATTTCGCTTACCTCAAAACACTGTCACCTATCGGGACTTTTGTTGGTAACTGTCATTAATTTTTGCTAATTAGGTTGATTAGTGAATGCTTTATTAAATTGGGAAGTTATTTTGAGAATGCGAGGGAGGAGTCGTGGCTTCAAATACTTCCTTCAAAGGAAATTGGGGCATAGCTAAAATGGAAAGGTCCACTGCAGTAAATACAAGTGAATTTCAAGACAAGATACCATTCACACACATTGTTACCGATCATAACGACCTATTAGAAGAACCTCTGGGCTGTAAGAAAACTACGAATTGTACAAATATGATTGTTATTCAAAGTGATTCTGAAGTAGAAGGATCATTTACATACAATCATACAGTGCTATCATGGCAAGAATGATCTTTGCAGTTTATTTTAACACAGGCTATAGGAACGTACCAAAATACGAATTTGCTGGAAAACACAGTGTTTATTAGAGGTCAAGTATGGCACTGTGGGTGCTTTCATAGTTTCTCCCAGAAAAGAAGCTTCATTGATACACCGAAAGTGGCATTTATACAGCGAAAGTGGCATTCAGCCGTTCCCAACATGGTCAGTATTTAACAGTGAAATGTCCTGATATAGCAACACAGTTTGTCATTAGGAATTGTCCTGTGATTGATGCATCATCTACAGACGTCAATGGTGTCTACACAACATTGGCTATATCATATTGCATCACAAATATTTGGCCAAAGACATAGGATTCTTTATGCTTGATGAGGATATAAACTCTATGGCAATTGAAATAACAAGCTATAAATCTTTTTTGACTGTAATTGGTAAGCGCATGTAGTCCTCTGTGTTCGAAGATATCTTTGTACAGAATGGTGCGTTAGCGGAGTGATCTATTGCTTCAATAATTCGTGGAAAGTATTGCAACAGAAGTGTCCGAGCTCACAAGATCGTTGCTAACGCATAGAATGTTACTTGAAGATGTACCAATAGATTCGGATACACACTGTGAACGCCAATTGCAAGTCAAAGAGGTTTCGTAAGGTCTTTGAAAGAATATTGATATAATAACTCAAATTGATCAGGCACTACATGCCAAATCAGTTTAATTCCTACACGAACTGGACGAGTTCAGACAACGGTGTTGCAAAGAATCGCGCATGCTCAGCTTCTGAAATGAGTATTTAGTTATGGCCGAATTTCTTCTCTCATTCATACGAGCTGAAGGTTCAGGGAAATGGCAACTCCACAAAGAAGCATTATAGTGTGATAGGAGATCATCTAAACAACACAGTGACGATTTGAATGATGTTATCTGTTCTCGGTTTAATTTTGGTGAATGATTCTATAAACTCATAAAACGACAAAACTGTGAAACCTTCGACAGTATGCACAAGAGGAAAATTGGAACGAAATCTTATATTTTCCATCTTACTTCTCACAGGTACCTTTTCTCACATCATGCTATCATTGCACAGGTCTAAAGCGGTTGATCTTCAAGACTTATCCTCATATAAACTAGCAAACATCCGTCTTTCAATTGCAAGCCTCTCGTGCAGTCGCATCATCCAAGCCTCCCGTGCAGTCGCATAATCCAGGCCTCGTGCAGTCGCATCATCCAAGCCTCCCGTGCAGTCACATCATCCAAACCTCTCATGCAGTCGCATCATCCAAGCCTCTCATGCAGTCGCATCATCCAGGCCCCCGTGCAGTCGCATCATCCAAGCCTCTCATGCAGTCGCATCATCCAAGCCTCCCATGCAGTCACATCATCCAAGCCTCTCATGTAGTCACATCATCCAAGCCTTTCAGGCAGTCGCATCATCCAAGCCTCCCATGCAGTCGCATCATCCAAGCCCCCGTGCAGTCGCACCATCCAAGCCTCTCATGCAGTCACATCATCCAAGCCTCTCGTGCAGTCGCATCATCCAAGCCTCCCATGCTGTCGCATCATCCAAGCCTTTCAGGCAGTCGCATCATCCAAGCCTCCCATGCAGTCGCATCATCCAAGTCTCCCATGCAGTCACATCATCCAAGCCTCTCATGCAGTCACATCATCCAAGCCTCTCGTGCAGTCGCATCATCCAAGCCTCCCATGCTGTCGCATCATCCAAGCCCCCGTGCAGTCGCATTATCCAAGCCTCTCGTGCAGTCGCATCATCCAAGCCTCTCGTGCTGTCATATCATCCGAGCCTCTCGTGCAGAGTCGCATCATCCAAGCCTCCCACGCAGTCGCATCATCCAAGCCTCCCACGCAGTCGCATTATCCAAGCCTCTCGTGCAGTCGCATCATCGTGTTCTACTTTTGAGCAATATGCACTGAGATGTTGAAACTAATTTGGCCAAAGCGGTATCCACAGGTAGGATCAGCGTTATTTGGGGCAGGTATGATCACAGTAATGCAATTAAAGGAGAACACAAGTGGTGAAGTGGAAATACAAAAAGCATTAAAACATAAGTAGGCCGTTAATACCTTTTGGAAAGCCGTGGAACAAGTTTATTCCAATAATAAAGCAGCATTGGCAAATCTCCTCCTAGATAGATATGGATGTACATACGTTCAACACTTGCACACAATTTTATGATGATAACAGGTTGCGGCAGACATGCTGGCTCTAGCTCCAACCACCAGTGAGCAAAATATGGAATTAGCATGTTCACATGAAGAAGTTGATGAATGGATTCGCTTCCATGCGCATTGTCTCATCAATCAAGGGTATGCCAGCATGGCAATTGATAATCCTGAAATAGATGTGCTGGTATTGTGTGGGAACGGACAACGCTCCATTGATATGAACTGTGTTATGATGGTCATGGGTCCTGCTGTTAAATATATACTACTCGGTATGCACTCTCTTGCAGGATGTGACACGACATCAAACTCATGCGGAATAGGCAAGGCAATTGGCCTCCAAACACAAGAAGTGCCACCATTCAATCATTGGATTAGGTGAAACATCAAGCTCATGTGGAATAGGCAAGGTAATTGACCTCCAAACACAGGAAGTTCCACCATTTAATCATTGGATTAGGTGAAACATCAAGCTCATGTGGAATAGGCATGGTAATATGCATGCACCACAAATTTGCAAGTGATAGAGTGGTTGTACATCGGGATGCAGCTGCTGGAAAATAATATCTAGTGCACAGCAGCATGTGGATATGGTCATGAGAATCAGATAAATTAAATGTCTTTAAACGAATTTGAAGAATCAGATTAAGTGTGCCTATTTTTTTCTCTTCATGGTCACACATTTTAATTGTAATCTGTTTGCCAGATGATATTTGGAGGAACAATTCTATGTCACGGTGTTGACGCAATCAAACTGTACTATGTGTATAATATGCATATCGTTACATGGTATCTCATCTATAATCAGTTTTACATCGTGCCGTGTTCCTCCATACACCCACGTAAGCCTGGAGTGTTGTAAATCTTTTATGGAACTCCTATGCGAACTCTCATTATTTCGCTGATTTAATATTACTGTTCTCTATGATATTTTATATTCTTCCTTAGTCGCAAATGTACAGCAGTATAATCATATAGAAGATATAGTAATTATATGCAAAATAAGGCAGTTCTCCTTATTTTGAAACTGATCGTCCTTCTTAGGTTAAACTTGGTGTTCTTGAGATACAACTGAATAAATCAAAACTAGAAAACAAATGTTACATTTATCAACAATTTACTAATCGGAATGCACTTTCTTCGCCAGAAATCCCAGAATAGAACTTGATCCCAATTTTGTGTCTGTGTGTTTTCGAGACGATTAGAAAAAACCAATTCCGCTTTATTGGCAGCCATTTTGAACTCTAGTGGCCATTTTGAATGTTATGTGTGAATTGAAAAGGTCCATATCAGAAATGAATTGGAAA
Organism: Chaetoderma sp. LZ-2023a; assembly: GCA_034401795.1. Lineage (NCBI taxonomy): Eukaryota > Metazoa > Mollusca > Caudofoveata > Chaetodermatida > Chaetodermatidae > Chaetoderma > Chaetoderma sp. LZ-2023a. Next base: position 38,360,147 of record CM067372.1, on the reverse strand, counting down.
GAATCCGTTTAGATTTGTTCAAACCGTTTCATGATATATATATATACGATCATGCTGGAAGTATAAGTTTTGCTTCCCCGCTTATAAACCAACTGAAGCATAATAGCAATTCTAGGAATGGGGAAGAGGAGGCGGTCAAAGAAACTGTTATATCACACTTTTGAGACAGTAGTGTTTTATAACTTGTTTTATTATGTCATAGAATATATTAACCTATGTTTTGATGCGTTTTTCTCGAATATTTACGTTTTATGTCATTTAAAATGTGCTGCTCTTATTCAAGTATATATACGAGCGTAAATCAGATCAAAATTTAAATGAAAATATGGAAATTATTTGAGAAAATCTTTTTTTCAAGATTTCAATCATATTTCATGCCGTTTGCTACACCTTCTTTCTTAATAAATATGTGTAAGACTTAATTGACAGAGTTACAAGGGTGGGTAACGTGCATTTTTGAATGAGGCAAACTATCTAGTATCATGGTCTGGTGTCAGAAATTTGTTGCCAGGGGTGGACCACGAAGATAAATAATAAGCCCTTTTCAGCATCTGGCTACTGGACTAATTTTGCAGGCTTGCGCAGTGGTGTCCTTTACGAGCTTGGTCTAGATAGATGTTAGCACCGAGCAAAGCTAATTTCAAGTTTAAAATCTACTCAATATAATATTTCTTATATCCAGAATTTGAGGTATTATGCTCATCGGATTTAACGAGTAATTTAGTAGTTTACTCGAGATTGACAGTAGATACTAGATAGGTGGGTACGTTTGTACAGATTGGCGGTCGATGGTGTCGTGAACAGTCGATGGTGTCACGGGCAGTCGATGGTGTCATGGGCAGTCGATGGTGTCATGGGCAGTCGATGGTGTTGCGGGCAGTCGATGGTGTCGCGGACAGTCGATGGTGTCGCAGGCAGTCGATGGTGTCGCGGGCAGTCGATGGTGTCACGGGCAGTCGATGGTGCCACAGTTGATGGTGTCGGGGGGGGGCAGTCGATGGTGTCGGGGGCAGTCGATGGTGCCACAGTCGATGGTGTTGCGGGCAGTCGATGGTGTCGCGGGCAGTCGATGGTGCCACAGTTGATGGTGTCGCAGGCAGTCGATGGTGCCACAGTCGATGGTGTCGTGGGCAGTCGATGGTGCCACAGTTGATGGTGTCATGGGCAGTCAATGGTGCCACAGTTGATGGTGTCGCGGACAGTCGATGGTGCCACAGTCGATGGTGTCGCAGGCAGTCGATGGTGCCACAGTCAATGGTGTCGCGGACAATCGATGGTGCCACAATCGATGGTGTCACGGGCAGTGGATGGTGTCACAGTCGATGGTGTCGCGGACCGTCGATTCCAGCGACCGAAATTGTGAATACTTGTACGGAGGAATTCTCATTAATTTGTACTTTATGTGATGATATGTGTTTTCTATGACATAGTCCTACAATAGGCAAATACATCGATGCTTAGGACGTCATTCATCATATAAAGTTACAAACACCTTTCCTTGCATAGTGTTAGGCACGAAAGCAATGAGAATACTGTGGCCATGAATCCCTGCGTAACTCACCAACCTGACCTGATTAAGCACGTTTATGCGCGAAAGCTAGGCAAAATTAATAAAGTTTGTCTTAAAGGTGCGTGCGTGTGAGCGTGCGTGTGTGCATGTGCGTGTGTGCGCTTGTGTGTACATAGTGATACGTGTCTCTTTTGACGAATGCCATCAGAATCGGGCCGACTATAGTGATATCATGTCTGGTGAAGAACAGTCTCATTTTATATTCCAACCATTGCATATAATAGATGAGATGAGAAGTGTACAAAGAGCGTGCCCCCCCCCCCCCCCCCCCCATGTAGTAAAACACTAAAGGGAGATAATTTCTTACGGATCTTGACTCTTTGGGTACGGTTACTATCCCTGTGACACCATTACACGTGATGAAAAATGATCGCTGTGTATAACTGTCATACTTGTAGCTTAGCTTAAGTGCTTTCGGCTAGCGTTGAAATGGATCTCCTCAAACTGTGGTGTTCAAGGAAATAAGGATGGAGACATGATCGCAAAGCTGGGTGCAGGCGAAAAACAGAAAACAGGGTTACAATCAGCTGTAGATGATAGAACAAGTGGTTATTTTCGCCTGAGAACTGGGCACAGCACACTAAATCAACATAATGTACCAGCGCTTCCACCGTGTCACAAACCGGCTTGTCCTTGTGGAGAAGCAGAACAGACCACAGCGCATATCCTGCAATATTGCAGAAGTTATCAGCTGCTGAGTGAGATCTGGGCTTCTACCTCAATCCAAGAAATGGGTCTGTGGATCCACTGCGGAAGACCACAGATTTCAGCTCGAGAGCTGTTCTCCAAGTGTGATCTCGGCGAACGAAAACAAAAATGGAAAAGAAAGAAGACGCTTAGTATTCATCCCTATTGCACGGGTCTCGCCCTTCCGCTCCGATCACGTATCGAATACCTTGCTTGCAGGCTTTGGATGTCTGCGCTAAGTTAATTATGCTGATTGATTGGTTTGGTTGGTGTATAGTTTGGGTCCCAGTTAAAGAGGTGCCATTCACGCCAGTTTCAAAACGGTATTTGTTTCTTTGTTGAGCTGAATCTGTTGTTAAAATTTTGATTCTATGCGGTTTTGTTTTCCGTGACACCAATGCCCCTATATCCAACATTTAGAAAAGAGAAGGGATTTGGGACGACTGCTCCATTTGAAATGGAGAAAGGAAGCTTGGTGGGGTGAAATCACCATTATACACGAATCGCAATATCCAAACCTAATCTAACTTAAATTAGTGGTCCTAGATTCACCACATTTTCAGCCGCTAGGCCTACTTTGTATTAATCTAACCATACATGTCTTTCTACCTATGGACCATCACAAAGAAATTGGCCACTCAGTACATCAACGATACAGTACCCTTGACTCTAATGCTTCCCCAGTCATATATCTAACCATCTATTCTATTGGCATTTCCGTTGCCAATTATTTGAATTTTGATCTTGTAACTTTATCAGCTTGTATTGCTTATTAGTAGATAGAAGCAGAATAGAATAGATTAGATTAGATTGCGTTTTGGTTAGCATAGTTGGGTTAGTATGGGCATGGGGTGTTGGTGGGGTTGTGCGTGCGCGGGTGTGCGTGAGTGCCTGCATGCGTGCGTGTGTGGGGTGGGATGGGGGAGGGGTGGGGGTGCGGATGTGTGTGTGGGGGGACGGGGGGGACATGGGGATGTCCAATTGTTGTGGGGACGATCTATCTGACTGTTGTTACCATTCTGTGTGATATTGTCATTTTCTTGGTTTCCAATTATCAGAGTGTCACTTTATGGAGTCCGCAAAATTCGGCAGCGAAACTTCATAAATATAAATGAGCTGGGGTCAGTCAACTTCCGCCAATGAAATTGTTCGATAAGAAATAAAGGAAGTGAACAAATCTACGTGTGCTCGTAAGCCGAACTGACGTTTTCTGTTATCGGAAAAGTAAAATGCTGTGTCCTCTTTGTGGGAACGATTGTTCTGATACTACAACTAGAAGAAATATCGACAACAAAAAGTCTGTGTATTTTACAGAGACGTCTTGATTAGAGAGCTTTCCTTTTCATCAACCAATGAATATATTTGCAAAACGATTGTAAACTTCTGCAAATATTTCTTTTCAGTTCATCAGCGTCGCCATTGTTGTTGTAAGTCCTGGGGGTGGGGTGGGGGTGGGAGGGTGATGGTGGGAGGGGTTGGTGTGGCGGAGTGTGTGCACGCGTGCGTATGGGCGAGAGGGCGAGCGTTTGGGTGAGCGGGTGGTAGGTGAGTCACCGAGCATCTAGATAAGATAGCATCCACACGCAAGAGAACATTGTCACACGAAGATTATGGTAACAAACATGGCTTCACTGCCCACTATAACTCAGAGTTTTGAAGGTCTTCTGAATCAGGATGTTTTACATTTGCTATAATTGGGCTAATCGGTTCTTCTGCCTTGTTCAACTTCAACTGCAGTAACTGTAGCGCAATCAGTAAAGTCAAACCTACCACAGTACACACTAGCGAAACGTACACAACACTAAGTGGGCCTGATTTTGTAAACAGAAACCCCACCAGCGCATTGGCAGCCAAAGATCCTAAGCACCCACACACGTTACAGAAAGCAGTCAGTTTGCCAGTTATAGATACAAATTTGGAATCCAACCAGTAATATTGTGACGCACCAATAGTGGACATGAAGAGACCAATTAACACGACAAGCACCCATATTGCCGCGTCAGAATGTCTAGCAGATAATGCAAAAGCCACTAAGACCGCAGTCAGCATTGTCAAGTCTATTGCTAGAAGTTTACCAGCGGACAATACCCGTACGGCGGGAATACCTAGCAACCGTCCAACCGTCAGAGCCGCCCAGAGAATCGCAATGAGAAGTGCTCCTTCAGACTTTCTCCAAGAAACATATTCAGTCACCAACGCCATCATGTATGAAAAGCAGGGCATCTCCGCAGCATTGGTCATGAAAAACAAAGCACCAAACATAATTAAAGCCGTGAGTCGTAGGATTTTGCGCTCACTTTGTCTGCGGTTCGTTTGCGGATGAATAGCCCGTTCATGATCACTATCATGCCGTGTATTCGCGACTGGCCGCTCTGTCCATACTGTATCGTCTTTCTTCGCAGACATTATGAGAAATGGAAGTGATACAAGCACAGCGTATGTACCACTAATGATAAAAGAGTAATGAACGATTGTGTTTTTGTAACCTTCAACATGTTCTGGTACGTTCATGTTCGTAGAGGTGTTCATAATGGCATCGACTATATCACCAACGGACACTTCTCCCTGCAGCATGATGCGCGATACGTTTCCAGTCTTCAATCCTTCAGTAATAGCTTTAGGAAGTAGAAATGGTCGTGTAATAATGGGTCCAATGATTCCACCAACAGCATAGCCAAAGTGAACAGCCTGGAGATAGGAAGCACTCTCGCCATGCCAGGTCCGAATACACTGTGTGTTTATAGCTGAAAAATATAGAATAAAATTAGAAACAAGAGGCGCAACGGGTCTGTATTGATACCCTGTGTTGCTAACCTGGAACATTGATAGTTCGGGTAGAACGCGATGTCCTATATGTAATTCTGGCTAGAAATAGATGAATTTATATTTTAAAAGAACACATTGTGGCCAGTGGTTCAGGGATGGTGTTTTAAATGATTTCCTGGATTATTCGCAAATCCAACATGACAAGCAAAGGATTTGATCAATAAAATTTCTGTATTTGTTTTTAACTATGCTAGGATCATTTTCAAAGGAGAAATGGTGCGTTTTGGAAAATTTTTCTTACATTTTAGAAATCCAAGATGGCTGCTGTAAAGATTAATCAATCAAAGTAAGTATGTTTTTAAATATTTCTAAAAAAAATTCCTAAAATTCCGGATGACCGTCGGCAAAATTGACCAATCAAACTTCTGTCTAAATGTTCGAAAGTTTACGCCCCTCTGGTCCTTCCAGCCACAAGTTGACCGTCAATGGACAGTCGCCATTCCATAAGCTTAACAGCTTTCGGGCCAGGCCAGCTAAAAGCCGACAAGTATTGTAGCGAAACAACGAGGGTTGAGCTCGGCATGGCCAATGCCTGCCCTCAGGGAAAGAGCTGTCTGACATCAATACTGTTCTATATAATCGAGGAGCTGATGTCTGGACGACGTAGCACACTCGGTATTCAGAAGGTCTGGCACTTGTTCTAGCTTGTGGAATAACTATGGAACATTTAGAGCCCTGTTGTACTAATTAGCTATGCTGGTTAGTTTGCATATGGGGGTGGAGTGGGTGGGTGGGGGGGGGGTTGAGTCATCTGCCTGTACGCCAGTGAATAACTCTATATGTATGTGCCGTGCTGGAGTCAGAGTACAATAGGCGTAAAAGCCTAGGATTGATTGTGACAGATGCATCCACAGATAGTCCCATATGAATCGTCAGTGTGTCAGTATATCAGACATGTGAAAGCTGGTCGGCCAATCCTTGACTTTATAGTCTTGGTGCGGTGGTCCAGTGGAAAGAGGCCTGGTTGCTGATGCTATGCGGAGTTGCAGAATGGCGGTTCGATCCCCCCGACGGGGAGATGGTGATCAACAAATTAAACTAACGGGTGCATCACTGTCGGCTAAGTTAGCACATGGAAATTGAAGCCGCACGTTGCCAGTGCGTCAATAAAATAAAAATACATATACTGCCAGAGCCGTGCTGGAGTCAGAGTACAATAGGCGTAAAAGCCTAGGATTGATTGTGACAGATGCATCCACAGATAGTCCCATATGAATCGTCAGTGTGTCAGTATATCAGACATGTGAAAGCTGGTCGGCCAATCGTTGACTATTAGTCTTGGTGCGGTGGTCCAGTGGAAAGATGCCTGGTTGCTGATGCTATGCGGAGTTGCAGAACGGCGGTTCGATCCCCCGACCGGGAGATGGTGATCAACAAATTAAACTAATGGGTGCATCACTGTCGGCTAAGTTAGCACATGGAAATTGAAGCCGCACGTTGCCAGTGCGTCAATAAAATAAAAATACATATACTGCCAGAGCCGTGCTGGAGTCAGAGTACAATAGGCGTAAAAGCCTAGGATTGATTGTGACAGATGCATCCACAGATAGTCCCATATGAATCGTCAGTGTGTCAGTATATCAGACATGTGAAAGGTGGTCGGCCAATCCTTGACTATTATTAGTCTTGGTGCGGTGGTCCAGTGGAAAGATGCCTGGTTGCTGATGCTATGCGGAGTTGCAGAATGGCGGTTCGATCCCCCGACCGGGAGATGGTGATCAACAAATTAAACTAATGGGTGCATCACTGTCGGCTAAGTTAGCACATGGAAATTGAAGCCGCACGTTGCCAGTGCGTCAATAAAATAAAAATACATATACTGCCAGAGCCGTGCTGGAGTCAGAGTACAATAGGCGTAAAAGCCTAGGATTGATTGTGACAGATGCATCCACAGATAGTCCCATATGAATCGTCAGTGTGTCAGTATATCAGACATGTGAAAGGTGGTCGGCCAATCCTTGACTAATAGTCTTGGTACGGTGGTCCAGTGGAAAGATGCCTGGTTGCTGATGCTATGCGGAGTTGCAGAATGGCGGTTCGATCCCCCGACCGGGAGATGGTGATCAACAAATTAAACTAATGGGTGCATCACTGTCGGCTAAGTTAGCACATGGAAATTGAAGCCGCACATTGCCAGTGCGTCAATAAAATAAAAATACATACATACATACATACATTTACCAAAAACCCACAGTTTAAGTTTATAACGTCAAAATGCATCTATTTGCTGAAACAGAGCAAACGCATTTAACCCTTTCCTGCTGAATTAGTTAATATTTATTTCGCCTTTAACATGATAACATGTTGTGATGGGTAGTACTGACCTCTAATGCTGATTGTGTGAGTCACATCCATTAGCAGCACACTGTACTGTTCAATGTGTATATTACCTTCACCCGCTCTTGTAATATTACGCTTTTGGGAGAAGCAAGGTCTAATTATTTACTTAGGTCAAGTTCGGATCTTAACAGTTAGCTAACTAGAATACCAGTCGAACTTCAAATAGTTAACTAGCTAGTCAACTATAGTCAACCGAGCACCCGAGCTCGGTTCAGATGGTTAGTGCGATATTTGCGTAAATTTAGGGTTCCCTCATTGCTCCAATTTCTTTTCCTGTCATTGCACCCCTACACTAGTGTGTACCCTTTGAATTTGTTTCGAACTGGGTACCATCTAGCTGAGGTCTTTTAAGAGATTTGAACCATGCTTTTTTATTATAATTCAGCGCTGTTATGAACTGAGCCAACGGGGAACCGATAACTAGCCTACATATGATATTTATCTTTTATGAATTGTTGCGCAATAATAGCAAACAGATCAATCGGACTGATAACGCACTGATAACTACATTTTGAAATTATTGACAACAGTCTATAATATATATATATATATATATATATATATATATATATATATAGTCTAATTTTTTCTAAGATATATACAGGTGATTAGTGCCACTATAGCGCTAATATGTGAAATCGATTACCTCATGTCAGTCATGCCTGACCGAGCACACACTAAATGCAATAGTGGTCCATTTCAAAAATTGCGAAATTGGACATGGCCTTTGCCAGAGGAATATCACTGACTCTGTCACTAGTTGTGCATAGAGTAACGTGTTCGCAGTTCTGTGCTTCAATAATGCCACGTTTATCAAACCAGGATAGGGCAGGATAGGATAATCTTCTGGAGGCCAATTTCGGTGTGAAGCAAGTTGCGAGTAGAATTGGTGTTACAAAAGCAGTAAAGTTGCGTCACAAATTCGAGCAGCATGGTGAGGTAAATGACCAACCGAGAAGTAGAAGAACAATGGACACAACACAACATCAAACTCGTTTCATTATAAACATAGCACTTCGAAACAGAATGTCAGCCGCACGCGCCATCAGGGATCAGCTACACGCCAGAAGAATCAGTGATCAAACGGTGAGAAACCGTCTCCATGTTGCAGGACTGCATGCTCGATGCCTGGTCATAAGGTCAGTCTTGTCATTACGCCATAAACAAGCACGGGTTGAATGGGCCAGAGACCACGTACGCTGGACAGGGCAGCAGTGGGCAAACGTCCTTCGCCACATTGATGGAAGGTCTCGGGTTTGGCGTCATCATGGTGAACAATATGCTGAATGTTGCGTGCAGCCTACCACAGCATTTGGGGGGAGGAAGTGTGATAGTGTGGGCAGGGATCAGCGCAAGAAGAAAACCCGAACTTATTCCAATCAATGGTAACCTTAATGCCGAGCGCTATCTTGCCGAGGTCCTGGAGCCACATGTACTGCCGTATGCTACTGCCATAGGTGATGGTTTTGTGTTCATGGATGACAATGCACGTCCGCATCGGGAAAGAATTGTGAATGACTTTCTTACTAACCATAGCATCGAGAGGATCGTGTGGCCAGCAAACTCGCCAGATCTGAACCCAATAGAACATTTGTGGGACCAATTAAAGAGAGCGGTGTACCGGAGAGTGACTGACGTCACTGTTCTTGGTGACATCCATCAGCTGTTGCAGGAGGAGTGGATCGCGATCCCACAACATCGGATCGCCCGCCTCATCAACAGTATGAGAGCACGTTGCAATAATGTGATAGAGAAAAATGGTGGATACACTCATTATTAAATGTGATCAAGTCCTTTGTTGACAGTTTGTTATGATGTAACACGTCTTTTGACATTTTGAAATGAAATCTTTATTATGGTGTACAAGTAATGAAATTAATGGATAGTCAATACTGTTACCGAAAAATCTGCATTCTACACTCTAACTGTTGCTATGATTCTCTTGTTACTGAATAAAATCTGTGTTGTTTGTTCTCTGCAATTTTTGAAATGGGTCTATTTTGCATTTAGCGTAAGCGCATAGAGGCAAAACACGACATATGGCATAAGCTTTATCGCTGATTGTTGACATAGTCGAACTAATGATCTGGGCGAAATTTCATTACAATTAGATACATCTTTTAGAAAATATTGGCCAATATTTAGGGGTGGGGGACTTACTTCTTTTGAGGTATATATATATATATATATATATATATATATATATATATATATATATATATATATATATATATATATATATATATATATATATATATATATATATACACCTGTGCAAAAGTTAAGCACCAGCAAAAACAACATGATGGTACAACTAGGCTGCCATACTTTTTGTCCCCGCGTTAGCTGACATAATTCCAAGTACGAAATGCACATGCATGCATGACTTCACGCCGCTTGATGTCCGTGCGTGGCGGGAAACAGCACACGTGTTCAGTTATGTAAAAGTCCAGTTTGAGGTGTAGAACATTACATACAGATTTAGGCGACAAGATTAGGAATTTTGTGTTCATGACCATGGTTTATTTGTACAGAGAGAATTAGCTCTTGATTGTGAACCGCTATGGCAAGACGAAGGTTAAGTGATCGTGTGAAATGGCAAATCATAGGCATATATACCACTGGTATGTCATGCAGAGAGATTGGCAGACAGCTGAACATTAACCATACTGTAATCAGTCGTTTGATTGCAAAACATGGGCAAACTAACGAGGTGAAGGACAGGCCTAGATCTGGAAGACCGAAGAAGACTACTGCCCGTGATGATCGAGCCCTAGTACGCCTTGTTAGGAGATCTCCATTCACCAACAGCAGAGTGCTCAGCCAGAAATGGGAAACGCGCAATAGAGTGTCAATGTCTACCGTCAAAAGGAGACTGTATGCTGCTGGCATGAAAGCTAGGAGACCTGTCAGACGTCCTCTCCTCACTGCACACCACAAAGAGGAGCGTCTGAGGTGGTGCAATGAAAGAAGACACTGGAACATGAGATCCTGGAGACGGGTACACTGGTCCGATGAAAGTCGGTTCCTGCTTCATGCCACAGATGGTCGAACTCGTGTATGGAGGTCCAGACGCACGGCGTACGACCAACGTAACATCATGGAAGAAGTTCCATTTGGTGGAGGTTCCGTTATGATATGGGGTGCATCTCATTTGATTGTAAGCTGGATCTGTTGACTGTACCTGGAACACTAAATGGACAAAGATATCAAGATTCCATACTGGATAGAGTTGTGGTCCCTCATTTTGTAAATCATGCACCTGGAACCCACCCTATATTCATGGATGACAACGCCCGACCACATCGTGCATGAATACCTCCGCCAGAATGCCGTCAAAACCCTACCATGGCCAGCAAGGAGCCCTGACATGAACCCTATTGAGCATATCTGGGACATTCTGGGAAACATGGTGAGGAGGGATCCTCCTGTGCAGAACCTACAGGAATTAACAGACGCACTCCATCTTGAATGGCAACGAATACCACAATGGCGTATCAGTCGGTTGGTGACCAGCATGAGACGTCGTGTCCAGGCCGTCATCCAGGCACAATGTGGATATACCCGGTATTAATAATGACAGTCTCAAACTCGTGCACAGATGTTAAACTTCGTTTTCAGACACCATTAATGACAATCTAGCCACGTATGTCAACTGTAGGGCAATAGTTGTCAGTTGTGTCAACGTAACCATATTCAGGCCTCGTTTTCAAGTTCAAACAAAAACATACAGTGTTTCCCCACCATCATAATCAGCATTCCTCTAGTTGCATTATTACCTCTTGCACTAAGATGGATGGGTACATAAATGTTTATGCTATTGCTTTCTTCATAGCACATGAATATACCCTCGCATGTGCGTAAAAATAGGGTGGTGCTTAACTTTTGCACAGGTGTATATATATATATATATTAGGATATTCATATCATAGATAGCGCATAACAGGTTATCAGCTAAATCTAGGTCAATTTTTATCAATGCATACATAGCCAAGATAGCTAATGCGTTGTATTATATGTCGAATTACACTTAAAATCACCGGTTCAAATCTCGCTATGTGTTATTAGTAAATGTTATTAAGAGTAAGAGTATTGCCAGATAGTAGAGCACACTGGACAATTTGATGATGATTGATGATGATATGATGATGTTGATTGATGATGATTGATGGTGATGATGATGATTGATGATTATTGATGAAGATATGATGATCATTGATGATGATATGATGATGATTGATGATGATTGATGATATGATGATGATAATGATTGATGATGCTGATGATGATAGACATAATGTTGGATCACAAATACATGCCACGCCTCATGTCTCCATATAAACAAACTAATCAAACAAACACATAGTCATGACCGGTGTCACATCGGCATGAGGGATTACCCACAGGCCCTTCCAGCTGCCTTGGCAACGCTCACTTGGCAGAATGCTAAAGTGACTACCATCTGGACCATGGAAGATTCTAGCATGTTCACAGGTGACACAGAGATCTGGTGTTGTAGCGAGAACCGCAGGAGCAGACAACCCCGCCCTACCCTTTCTACACCATAGAAGTGGCAGGTAGACTCAATTTCCTCACATGGGTGAAATCAGTTGTAGATATTTTTCCGCAGATGGTCACGGAAGGGATTGTACTGGGGCTCGTCTTGGAAGTGTGCCCACTTGGCATCTAATATCATGGCTGTCTGTGATGCAACCACCACAGGTATGAGCAGTAGTATAATCAGCATCCTATATATGAAGGGTTAAACCGAACAAGGTGAACCCCTCGAGAAATATCTGTGTCATATCAAGTCCTGTGCAATCCTCGACGCCGAACTTCATCCCATCTGGGGTAGGTCTTAGTTGCTTCACCTTACCACCAGCTAGAAGCCACAGTTCTATCACAATGGGTGTTGTTTGCGGACTAGTGAGCCAGATACACTCGAGCAGCTTCACTGAGCCCTTCGCCTTCGAGAAGTGTGAACACCCTCAACCCATAAGATACCCTCTTGAATATTGATAGCTTCCTCTGGTCCATCAAAGGGGCAACGCAGCAGGAACTTTCCTCCAGTGACCCCAATCCTATGATCCACTGCAACTAGAGTTGTGCCGTGTCCTATATAGGTTAGGAAAGATGTCCCCGTGTTATAAAGCTTTCGGACCGTGCCATCCATCTTCACAGAGTGGGGTGACCTCCAGGTCAATAACCGCTGGAGGTCTATATAGTGGCACCCACGCTCGCCACTTACCACAAGGTCCAGCGCAATATCACACCACATTCTTTTCGAAGACTACATGCAGCTGTTTCGCCATGGTCAACACCACGCCATCATGTGACATCGGTGGGGCATGCTTCACAGTCGGCTCTAAAACATGAAAGCTGAGATCAGTGCCTGTTCTATCAGGGGTGGAGGATGAACTTCTTCTTCGGGAAGTCATAGCAGAACACTATTTTGTCCCCATCGCTTTCTCAACCCAGACGTTCCTTCAAGACATCCTTTAGGTCTGTGAGCAGCTCTACACCATCTTCACTGACGGGATGAAGGGAGAATGTTTTGGAGTGTGCTCCATATTAGAGGACGAACGACTTGTCATCGCTTTCCTTAACCTTGGTGGCATCAACGTCGTACACGTCCACGAGATCAGCTAGACCGGTTGAGTGAGCAGATATAGGCTCCATTATATATATATATATATATATATATATATATATATATATATATATATATATATATATATATATATATATATATATATATATATATATATATATATATATATATATGGGTTTAAACGGAGTGTATAGCCATGCCGATTGTCTGATTGGTACTCCAAAACGGGGAGAATGTCATCAGACCATCTCTAGGTGGTAGATGTGCGGTTCAGTATCGCATAGAATGGGTTCTCTTCAAGGTAGCTCAGCATTCCACCACATACGTACATGGCGATGTGTTACATCCGCCACCGGGAAGTACCTACCACAGCTCACTCACTGAAGTAGTGGTAGACGTGGTAGAATATCTGCCAGGAACCACCAGAAAACTGTGGAAAGCGATCAGCCCCAACATGTTCACCCACATAAATCACCTGTTTAGTCCGCATTTAGTCTATATGCCAGCATGGATGGTCTGGCGGATGCCCAATTAGAATTTACACTGCTACTACTCATTGACCTATCCCCATCATGACGATATCATATCAGACCTATCAGGCATTTGCTGAGTTGTGGAAAAAGGCAATAGAGGAGCCACACACCTTCTCCGGGATGGCAGCTATAGTTGTACAGGAGATGCATTGTCGACAAGAAGGCGAGCGACTGCAGCGGGTGAACTGGTATGAACAGAACGCCAGAAAGGCAAGGAGGCGAAAGGACTACAACTCTGTCCAAGAACATGAGAGCCTCATCCGGCAGGAGGAGGGCATCGTAGGGCCAAACGTGTATGATTACTTGGATGACGAGTGTGATGAGTTTGTAGAAGTTTTGCAGTGGGAAGAGGAGAGGGTGCAGAAGTATAAATCCAAGAATTTCCACCAACGGCGGGCATACTATCAGAGTGGCAAGGTGATGTTCCAGATGTCACGGCTGCGAAAGCAACTGGCCCCTGACATTATTCTGGATGAGGGGTGTTTGAGGGAGGTATGTCTCCACACCAACAAGCTAGTTCGGTTCGCCAGGCTTTCCACGATGAATCCCACAATGACTCATCAGCAGATCCTACAGGTGATGCAGAGCTAGCTCGCGTTTAAGAACTAGGTATACCATGGCTAAATTGGAGTGGTGAAAGCAGCCTGAACTATATCCTGCATTAGCACCTGAATAGGGTGGTACAGTACACGGCTGGCGACTCCATCAGATTGACACCATCAGACAGAATCTTGTTCATGAGACAGCAAATTACAGCAGAACACGCAGGCGATATAAAACAGTCTACAACAGTCTAGCTCACACAACCACAGCTGTTGGTGTGATTGTAGCCGGTGCTGGTGTGGCCCTATTGCCACCCTTGCTACAGGGGTGAGTGATATTGTCTCTATCCCACTGTGTGGTGTGACCCTTGCCGCTACTGTCCTGGCCACTGGCTTGGTGGTTGGACAGCGTCAGATCAACAGGAAGCTGGAGAAGCATGCTAAGTATGTAACACTGGCACAGAGCAGCCTACGGGCTATCGACGAGTCTGTCAGCTAAGCTCTCGAGGATGGGCAGGCTAGTGATTAAAAGTACCACAATATATTGAAGCTCAAAATGCAGTACCGCACAGAGAAACCCAAAGTGCGCCAGCAATACCTCAAAATGCTCCAGCACGCGGGTGGACATGGAGGAGTTAAAAAATGAGATGCTGCAGCAGTGCCGCATCGAAGATCTCTATGGTGTCAAATAGTATGTTGCGTCCGCGGCTGGAACAGCGGCTTTAAGATGACTACTATAGATGACCTTCCCGACGAACCTCACAACAATCAACCAGAGCCAGCCACCCCTCCTGGGTACACTCTGGTCTCCTGGATGATATACCGGACCTAACCACTATTTCGATCACAGTCGATGGGCTGTCCCGCATCAGCTTCTCCATCAATCCACGCCCACTGACCAACCTTGCAATCACCATCACGGATGTGAAGAAGGCTCATACCTTGATGGCAGGCCTGAATCTCTCATTCTGGAACCAATAGCTGAACTTTGCCATGTGGTGTGCCACAGCAGCATGCAGCGTCGGCGCGGGTTTGCTGCACTCCTATTCTGGTACCCCCGAAGCTGTGGTCATTGCCAGTTGTCTCAGATTCCATGTGTGCTACATGGTGAGATGAATCCTCCATGAGCTGGATGCAAGCCTGTCTGATACGAATGATTTCAATCCGCAGACTGTGGGAACCGGGGGCGTTGGCACGACGAACTACAGCCTCTCAGCAGCCAGTAGACTCCAGCGAGAGGTCAACGCCACCCAGACTATTGTTTCCATGGTGGAGACAACAGCGGTCTAGGCGTATGGTGACCTGAGACGAGACTACTCAGGCTTCCCCTATCAAACACCCCGAAGTATCGGCGGTTGGAAGACAGCGACGTTCTCATTCGATCCAGCCTCAGAGCCCGGGGCACAGGTGCAGAATATGCATATCACCGGAATCAAGCAGGACCATCCGGAGGCGTGGAAATACTTTGTCCCACACACAACCTCAGGGTTCACACCAGCAGGGATCGTTCGAATCAAACAGTCCTTAGAAGCATTATGTTATTGTCTCCTGACAGGCCAGACCAAGCTGCGCCACTCCATAGATGGGGTTAGTGGAAAAGAGGTGCAGGCCATGTTCAGCAGTCTCGTTGAGGATATGATCATTGTTGTAGATCCCAGTAGCCTCATGGTCAAGTTCCAGCAAGCTTTACAGAAGACCCATCGTAAGGTCGACTTCACTAGTTCGCCACACCTACGACTTATTCCGAGCAATTTGATCGTGAATGTCGAGTATATGAAGATTAAGGGCTACAATAACATGATAGTCGAGGGGAATTCCCCAGGTGTGCGCTTTGGGTTTAACACTGGCATCAACTCGGCCATGCATGTCGTCCCGACGCCCATGACGGTTAGGTCCCCGTGGTCTCCTATGAGGGCCAGTGTTACCGTCGTTCTGACTATCATTCCGACTGTCATTCCGACCGCTGGACGACAAACAGCGACCCATGCTGACACCCACAACTGTGCCCTACGAGTGGTGTCAGGTCTGGCTATTGTTGTGCTCGTCACCAGTCTTCTCTGCCGCTAGTAGATCCTACTTGTAGAGCATGAGATCATCCTGACTCTCTTCCGGTGTGGGAGTCATGGCAAACGAGATTGCCTGAACTAGCTTGGCCTGCCCGACAGCCCCCAAACACACTGTCAGCACACACACCCAAGGACTATATGGTTCGGTGGTACAGCCTTTTTTAGCTTGTAGTAGCGCAGATCCTTATTCAACTCAGTCGGGAGATGCCATGGATGCCTGCAACTGCTGGAACATGTCCGACAGATACTCCCGATCCTTGTATAATCCCTCAGTATGCAGGAGCTGCTCTACTATACTGCCACCCATAATGAGGTATTCAACGAAGCAGATCTGCCCCTTACTAAATGATAGGTAGAGTTTCACAGCTGTCAGCTCCTCTGCTACCTCAGCGTTGGAGAGCTGGGCGAACTCATCTGGTGACTTCTTCTTATAGTCCTTCAACTCGGTGCAGAAGACGTCATAGTACCTAGTACATAGTAGTAAGTCCATGGTTTAAGCCGCTATGTATAGCACAGAACTGTATGGATATTCCCAAGTACCAGTCCACCCAGCTAACAGATGAAGACTGGGTAGATCTGCTTAGTGCTCTCGAGGTAGAACGTACATGTTTAAACGCGTTGTATACTCAGGACGTAAACAATGACAATGGTACAGATTGTAAAGCAACTCCCGGAAAGCCAGGCAAGTCTCCAGAAGGTGGAGAAGCTGCTCAAAAGCAAGACCCAGAAGCTACTGACACAGGCTAATCCCCTGGCCATTCATGTCGCCAGTAACATGGCGGCGAATGTGGCCGTGGTGAAGATGACAGGTGGTAATGAGGTTATTCCTGCTGCTGGAGCCACTGTCCTCGCTACAGTGGCGAGTACGGTTGTGGACCACTATCTAGGAATAACACATCCCATCCTAAAGATCGCCCAAGATCATGGGCGAATGTGGCCGTGGTGAAGATGGCAGGTGGTAATGAGGTTATTCCTGCTGTTGGAGCCACTGTCCTCACTACAGTGGTGAGTACGGTTGTCGACCACTGTCTAGGAATAACACACCCCATCCTAAAGATCGCCATCGGTGGTGCCTCCTATACTGTTGCTGCCAAGATCATGGCTGAACGCATCCATATAATGGAAGCCGCTGTTCTAGGGCTAGCGACGAGTGCTATGGCCGAGATCATCATGGCCTATGTCTAGGTTTAAGACGTATGTATACCCGAACAATGTCTCTGTCACTCACAGACCTAGAGAGCAAAGAGCTAGGTGATCTCGCTCACTTGGGCGAGGCACGCCTCGGTTCAGATGAGACTGTTGCCCATCTCCTTCCTAGACTTCGATGGGAAGGGAGAACCCCGAGAGATCTGAGCCAGAGATCTCATCGGAAACACTGACATGGTAGAACAATCAGCCCTCAACAAGGCCAAGACTGTATACAAGGTAATGGGCATCAAAGACAGGGCATTGATGCTCGGTATGCTCGGAGACGATGAGGCTGGTGCCATCATGGTTATAGCAGAGTCCTATGCACAGGACATGGTTAAGGATCACCTTAAACCATGGAGCTCATTCCAACAAGATGGTGAGAATCTCACGGTAGACACCATCGGCCTGAGCCATATCACGTTCTCCTTCGATCAATACTCACCATTCTATTACTTCTGATACAGCTAGCCTGGATAGCTGGGCCCTAGGACTATAGACTTAGTAAGCTTTACCGACTCCTGGAACCGGGTACTCGGCTCCCAACTGCCGAGTACCCGTTTGCCATGAAGCTAATTCTTAATTTGCATAGCAACAAGAGACACATGCTTTTTCGCAGTTGGAAGTCTTGAGATTTTATTAAGTCTTTTTTCTGTGTAATTGTGATAGCTTTGTGCGCTCTCTAAGGATATATTGGATTACCATGGATGCTGCCGATGATAACCAGGTCGTATATTTCCATGTTATTCCATAGTTAAAAGACTTAGGTCTTCAAAATTTCGTCTGTGTTGCATGTCCAATTTCTAACCCCAAAGAATCTGGGACGTGTGTTAACAACGAAATATGCCAGATGATCGCCTTCCCTTAAACCCCAACAGGCGATCAGCAGATATGAAATAGGTGTTGGCTTGATGGTGTTTTAACACGAAAATCAGCTGACACCGTTCTCCGTAAGATCCGAGCAGGTGACGTCACACCGTGTTACTCGGATGTTTATGTAAAGAAAATATTTCATTGGTAGGAGAAAAACTTTGGAATTTTCAAGTTTTGCATGTTATCACGATCTGTTTGCAATGATCAGTGGTTTCAAAATTCTTGATTTAGATGTGTGGTCTGCGGTTTTACCGTGTGCTACAGCAGTTTGTTTACATTTTGTTGTTTCTTCACATATCGTTTTGGCCTTCGCTAGGAGTATAATTTATATTTATTAGTAAATATACCCCGAATGCTATGCGATATGATTCCTGGTTCCGTTATACATCCTTGAGGATCAGTGCTGGGTGTATTATTGCCTGCTTCGTTCTTGTCGTCATAATCAATACGATCTTTGCAATAACATTGCGGGGTGGGGTGCGGGAGGGTTAACAGTTAATTTATGGTCAAAATATTTGAAAATTAATTGTCTGCCTTCCATTTCTGTTTCGTTCCGCTTGCTTATTGTAGGTTGCTGTACTAAGTGTAATCTTGACAGTAGGTGTAACGTTTGCGCAGTGTTGTCAGTCGATATGATGCTTAAGTTCCTTGCCCAGAAGGACTTGGCAGGGTCTGACACGGGGTCAGGTGGTCCGAAAGTAAATCGTGTAGCGTCCGTTTCGGCCCTTGGGGGGGGGGGGGCGTTCCACGTCTGCAACTGGAGGTGGCGGAGATGGCACCGCCGGCGTGGTTTGGTCCTGCTATGCAAGTCTTCTTGCATAGCGTTTTGCCCACGCTGGTATCGTCCCTGCTGCAAAAAGTTGTAGGGCAGTCTCTCCCCGTGTTTGATTCGGACCCTGTCCTTGGACAGGGTTCTGGACTGACCACCGAGGGAGCCATCTCATACGGCCCCTGGCAGTCCCGTCGGGCTCCGGCCTGAGGGGCTCTGTCTCTCTGTGGCCACCTCCGGCAGTAGCGGTGGCCGGTCCGTCAGGCATGGGAGCCATCCACCAGGACGGCTCCACGGTTTCCTCGTCTAGTGACAACTCTTCGGGGTCTGAGGATGAGGAAGCTGAGGAGGAGAGATTGCTGCGGCCTGTGATGCTGCGGATGGAGAGCATGGAGGTCGATTCCGCCCTGGACTGAACCGTCCTCCATCTTTCTGGCTTGGCGCAAGCCAGGGCAGCGGCTCTCCCTGTGGTTGAGGCCACTCCGGTACCGGGCACCGGTCCCATGCTGGTTGCTTTGCCGCCAACTGACACGGTGATGGGTGTGGCTGGCCAGGCGTGGTACTCACCTATCGCGCCTGGTCCGGTGGTCAGACATGGGGTGCCGTTGGCGCCCGTGTTTGGCCATGGTTCTTCAACCGCTACGGGTCCGCACGGTTTTCTGTGCGGGCCTACTCCATGGACTGGTGTGTTCCATGGGGTTGCGGCGGAACCGTATGGTACCGGAGTTCCTGGCATATCAGCAATGGCTCCTAGCTGGGAGGCCATTGCTGGTAGGGCCGTGAACATGTCGGCGAGTGTCCTCCTCGGAGACAGATTGGTCTGAGGCTCTGGCTTGGCTAGCCAGGGTAGACCCGTCTGTGGTTTCGACCACGGCTGAGGAGGATGCACCCCGTCCATCGGTGGCATCGATTAGGATGGGGATCTTGCCCGCAGCCCGGATCCATTCTATTGGACTGGATCCAAGGTTTATGGAGTCGCTTGATGCTATTTATAGCAAACAACTCCTGACCAAGGGCCAGCTTCCTGCAGCCTCCAGGGAGGTGCGGGCGAGGTGTCGTATTCCACGGGGGGAATACGACAGGTATTGTGTTGTCCCGTCGGTCACCAAGGATGACCGCTGGGTACTGGGTGTCCGGAGTGCTGGAGCGGGTTGCCCCGCCCCGGCACTGGTGGACAAAGCTCAGGTACACCATGATGAAGTCCTGTCCCTATGTGATGAGGGGGTGAGGGCAGCAATGAGTGCTGTCAACCACTCTTATTGCCTTCTTCAGTCGATGTGGGCTGAAGAGGGGGGGGGGGGGGGCAGGCCACCCTGTGCCACCTGTGGCGCTTTCGTATGTTAATGATGGCCTGGTGCTGTCTATGGACGCATTGGCAAGGGTGCAGGCACGTGTGACTAAGTCCAGAAGGCAGATGGTCCTTGACCATATGCGTCCAGCTACTGCCATCAGGGAGCGTCTTCTTGGGACGCCCCTGACAGGCGCTAGCATCTTTGGTGGCCAAGCATGGGCCATCTTAGAGGACACGGCCAGCATTGCGCAGAATCGGTTGGTGGTTAATCTGCAGCTAGAGCTAGTGCGTCAAGCGCACGCACTGGGGGCTGTAGCCAAGCCGCTGACCGGACAACCTTCAAAGAAGCAGAAAAAGTGCAAAAGCAAGGCGAAAGCTAAGCCTAGTGCTGCTTCTGCTTCTACTGGGTTTTCTCAGCCACCTCCGGCGAAGATAGCCAAGAAGGTTGTGGAGGCCCATACCCTCCCCAATGTTGCTCCTGACCGCCCGAGAGGCGGGAAGGGCAAGGGGAAGGGTAAGTCCTCAAAGGGCAGAAAAAAGGGAGCGGATCGTACCTGAGGGTAGAAGGGCTCCCTTCGTATCTGCCTGGACCGCACCTGTGCGACAGGAACAGCGGTGCCAGTTAGACCAGCCAAGCCAAGACCAAAATGGTTCTCACTCTCTCACGTCAAGAGAGGGGGGGGGGGAGCGGATCGCGAGGCAGACACCCCCATTAGGCGTTGATGCGTCTATAGTGGGTGGAAGGCTCGTGCGTTTTATCGAGGCTTGGCGAGGTGTGACGTCAGATAGTCTGGTCCTGGGATGGTTATCCCAGGGGTACATGCCGGAGTGGTGGGACTTTCCACCACAGAATCTGTCTTTGGAACCTGTCTGGACACCCGTACCAAGGGAACCAGACAAGTTAGAAGCCATTCAAAACGAAGTGTCAGGTTTGCTTCTGAAGGGAGTAATAAAACCAGCAAACCGGAACACTCCAGGCTTCTATTCAAACATGTTCCTTGTCCCCAAGAGCACCGGGGGATGGAGACCCGTACTCAATCTCAGGCCATTAAATTGGTTGATCCATACGCCTCGGTTTCAGATGGAAACTCCGAGGTCGGTAATGGCAGGATTGAGGAAGGGAATGTGGTGTGTATCGATCAATCTGAATGATGCATATTTCGACATTCCAATGAACAGGAGTTGTCACAGGTTTCTGAGATTTGCGTTTCAGAATCAAGTATGGGAGTTTATAGTCATCCCATTCGGCCTGTCGACAGCTCCACGGGTTTTCACCAGAGTGGTTCTTGCGGTGACAGCGTTTCTCAGAAAAGAGAACGTGGCGCTTCACACCTACATAGACGATTGGCTGATCAAAGCAGACACATCAGTCAGGTTAGAGGTGGATACTGCTCTGACTCTGAAGTGGCTTTCAGATCTTGGCTGGATAGTCAACAAGGAGAAATCCGAATTGACGCCCACTCAACATTTTGTTTATTTAGGGATGCGATTCGATCTCGAGGAGGGCAGGGTTTACCCGTCAGAGCCCAGAGTGTTGTCTCTGTTAGCCATCCTCAAGAGTTTTCGATTGGGAAACCACATTCAGGTGAGGCGGTTTCATCAGATGCTGTGCATGATGGTCTCCATGGAGCAGGTAATCCCATACGCTGCTCTGATGCGAAGACCTATCCAGTTGTATCTGATGTCTGTGGAAACAGAGAACAGAACCCCTGTCAAAACTGGTGCCAGTTTTGGAGCCAATAATGTCGCATCTTGTATGGTGGAAAGTGTCAGAATCTCCTAGTAGGAGTTTCGCTGCACCTACCCCACCCCCAGCTGTCCGTGTACACGGATGCATTGCTGGAGGGATGGGGGGCCTGCCTGGGAGAACACCAGGTCTCGGGCACATGGACTCTCCAAGAGAGCCAGCTGCATATCAGTCTGTTGGAAATGATGGCTGTGGAACTGGCATTGGAAAAGTTTCTTCCAAATGTCAGGGGCAAGGCGATATTGATACAGTTGGACAACTCGACAGTAGTATCATACATAAATCGCCAAGGTGGGACCAAGTCACCCACACTATGTATCAAAGTGTGGCACTTGATTCAATGGTGCAGGAATTACTCAGTTGTTTTGAAAGCAGCTCACATTCCTGGGCGATTGAACATTCTCCCGGATGCTTTGTCTCGCAGACAGAGAATTCTGCCAACAGAATGGTCTCTCAACCCTCCAGTTCTACACAGGATCTTCGAGCATTGGGGCAAACCCAACGTGGACTTGCTCGCCACAAGGGAAAATGCTCAAATCAAGACTTATGTCTCACCGATTCCAGATCCAAATGCTGTCGATACAGACGCTCTGGCAATAAGCTGGAGAGGGATGCAGGCTTACGCGGACCCACCCACCATTCTTCTACTGAAGATATTGGTGAAGATCAAGGAGGAACCGTGCCTGGTCCTGCTAATAGCGCCATTTTGGCCCAGCAGGGCGTGGTTCACGGATCTTCTAGATCTGCTGGTGGAAAATCCAGTGCAGTTACCCGAGATTCCGAACATAATCTCCCAGGCCAAGGGATGCTTCCTACACGAGCGTCCCGAAATGTCCAAATTGACTGCGTGGATGTTATCAAACAACGTTCCATGTCGGAAGGCTTTTCTCGACAAGCTGCAGATTTCATCGCAGCTGCGAGAAGGAGGTCAACCTTCAAGTCATATAACAACAAGGTTAACAGATTTGCAGACTGGTGTGAAGAAAAGGGTATTGATACCTTTCAATCCACTATTCAGCAAATAGCAGACTTTCTCTGTGAGCTGTTCTTTTCAGGACTAGCTCCTGTCACAATTGCTGGATACAAGTCAGCTTTTGCATCAGTTAACCCTTGTCTAGCCAACATGGATAGTCCAGAGGTGGCCCAGTTGAATGTGATGGTGAAGGGAATGAGCAATCTCCGACCGAGACAACCGGTAGTCATTCCAGCCTGGAGTCTATCTTTAGTGCTTAATGTACTGGCCAAGCACCCTTTCGAACCGTTGCATTCGGCTAGTCTAAAGCATTTGACTCTAAAGGCGGTCTTTCTATTGGCAGCTTCCTCAGCTAGAAGGCACAGTGAGATCCATGCACTTTCAGCAGAGAGGGACCGATTTATTGTCTCCGGAGAGGGTCTGCATCTACTGCCAAGAGCAGAGATTATGTCAAAGAATCAATCTATGAGATATCCCGGCAAACCGATCATTGTACCGAAACTAACTAGGTTTGATTCTGATGCCAGAGTCTGATGCCCAGTCCGTACTTTGACTAAGTACAAGAAACGGACAGACTCGTTACGGTCGAATGATAGACATCTGTGGATCTGCCATAAGAAGCCATATGGCGCCGCATCCATGGATTCTATCTCTCGTTGGGTAGTCGAATGCATTCAGACTACCCATGAGATTGCGACTGGGCACCAGGTGTAATGCGCAAGGGCACACGATGTTAGAGGAATAGCCACCTCGACTGCCCTTTACAATGGTGTTCCGTTAGAGGCACAATGGCACTGTGAGTCCTCTTTCATGGATTACTATATGAGGGATGTGTCAGACTCCGCCAATCCACTCGCTTTAGCTGTTTTGAAACGATAGTTATACGACCACACTGCTCTTCTCCCTTTTTTGCATTTGTAAGAAAGAATTAAGAAGCAGACATGGTCGAGCGAGAGGATGTCAACCAGATTGTGTCACTGATGGCAGGACAAGTGAATGGTTGGAGGCGCCACGTCTGGAATCCAAATATCATGAGGTAATTCAAGATTGAGTTTTTTGTATTATGTCTATATATCATGTTCATTCATCTTATATATTCATGCTCATTCCCAGGCTAATATATGCAAAGAGCAGTTAACCCTCTTGTCATATTTGTGTTTCAGGCGAGATGCATGTTCGTGAGTTCTCTCCCTTTTCTTAGGAGAAAAATGGGGGGGGGGACGGGCAGTGATGTGATTGTGATTCGGTTCCGTTAACTTGATGGTCCTTTTAGGTCTCCATTAATCAAGTTTAAGTCTAGCTCTTTCTCCACGGGGCAAACGTAGCAATTGATGGCTTGCCCCTTCCCACCAGGTTACTATCTAAATCTGGTGTATATCAGAAGTAATAGAATGGTGAGTATTTATCGGAGAATGAAGGAAAATTAAATTTCCCTTTCTCCGAGATCTAACAATACTCACCATTCTATTACGGACCCAGCC
The DNA here is from genome assembly GCA_034401795.1 of Chaetoderma sp. LZ-2023a. NCBI lineage: Eukaryota > Metazoa > Mollusca > Caudofoveata > Chaetodermatida > Chaetodermatidae > Chaetoderma > Chaetoderma sp. LZ-2023a. The sequence continues at coordinate 38,335,650 of CM067372.1, read as the reverse complement.
TCCCAGCCCCACGGAGGCAAGCCATGGGTTTCTCTTGTTTGATGGAACAAAATCGAGTCATTAATGCTGTAGTTGATTATGATGTCATCATACACGCCATGTTGTTGATTATGAAGTCATATGATGGATGGATTCTGACCATAAGCCAGGCATTACACGCCTCCATATGAACCAGCTCTACCTAAAGTATAAACGCCATACCAGGCAAGGGGTAGAGTCGCCTACAACTTACCCAAGCTCATCAGCGACACTGACACTCAAATGTCATACAAAAGGGCCCTCAGGGAGCAGATAGCTGACATCGACGTCAGCTCCGATCCAAACGAAGCCCTAACCAAAATACTGATATCTATGGAATCATCAGCTACTAGCACCATAAGTGTTCTAAAAAAACAACAGAACTAGGTATACTGACGACCCTCTAGTAGTAAAACTGTCAGCAGAACAGAAAGCGTTACGTCTGCGCATCTATCAAAGTGGCCAAAGTGAAGATCGCACCAAACTACGCCAGGAACGCAATAACATTCTGTGCCACATTAGCGAACGCTTAATAGATCTTGCTATCCAACAAGCAGACGCCCTAGCAGATGAAATCACTGCCACGGATGACTGCCACAAAATGTTTCTGGCTGCCCGAGCCCTGAGAGTTGCTAACTACTCACCGTCACTACACAACTCTAAAGGACACTTTATCGGGACTGACCAGGGCAAAGCCGAGGCAATTCGAGAATGGTTCAAGGAACAGTTCACTGACCACGATGATGAGCCCTTGCACCCATTCTCAGGAGACCCCAGGCCATTACTAACACAAATTAATACAGCCGAGGTTGAGAAGGCACTTAAAGCCCTGAAAAATGGACGTGTATCTGGACCTGATGGCATGAGCAATGAACTATTCAAATATGCAAGTGATATTATCGCAACACCGATCACGCACATAATCAATTCAGATTTTATGCACCAACTTCCCATCGACGCTGTAGGCCAAGGCATCCTTATCGCACTACCCACTACCCACACCCCCACCCCCGCCCCCACACACCTCCCACACACACACCCCACACACACGCCATCACCTCTCCCCCCCACCCCCGGTGTCAATACTGGGCATGCCGCTAGAGATGGAATATGCTGACGATGTGGACTTTATAGATGAGGAAAAGAAACCTCTTGACGAACTTCTCCCAATAGCTGCAAGCAAACTAAAAATTGAGAATCTCTATGAATGAATCCAAAACAGAGTTCACCCACATATACCTATCTACAAAGCATGAAACTAAAGAAAATGACGATCCACTCCGTGGCGGCGAACCATGGAGGAAAAGTAGAATTCTGGGCTCACTGCTTTGCAGTACTGCTGACATTGCTGCATGCTGCATCATGGGGAACATAGCTTTCCAGTCCTTCTGGAAGCCATGGATTCGTGGATCAAAGATGCCCTTGGTAAAAAGACTGCGTTTGTACAATGCAACCTGCGTATCCTTGATGATGTATAACTGTAACAGCTGGACAGCTCTAAAGGCAGCTCTAGACAAACTTGACGCCTGCCACCGCAAACACCTATGCACCATCACTGGATACCGATGGATACCGATGACCAGAGAGCATAATTTCCAACGATGTACTATACAAGATGTGTAATACGTCACCGCTGTCTGTAAAAGTCGCCCAGCAAAGATGGTCTGTGTTTGGCCATGTGCTAAGGATGCCAGAAGACACACCAGCACAGAGCCTTGGAATTCGCCCTACTCGGAGCCAGCAAATACAGAGCCAGGAGAGGACGTCATTGTATAAATCTGCTAAGCGTGCTACGAGGTGACCTCAAGAAAGCAGGATTTGGTACACTCAAGTCAAGAATGGACCTGAGGAAACTAAGGATTTTGGCTCAGGACCAGGATGTTTCTACTACTACAACCGCAGAATACAGTAATCATACATGGTGGATGGATAAACTGGAAAGTTCAATTGTGTGACATTATCCAAAATACAGTTACTGAAGATGACTCGGATACAGATGGTTAACGTTTCCAGCTCTAGTATAAATGCGAAAACTATGTGTAATGTTCCAGCGTGTGTACGCGTATTCTGTGCATCATTCAAAAAAATAATTAGTAAGAAACTCCAAAATTATTGACTTTTTTCTTACAAAGATACCATTAGTTTCGACGAGTTTTCAAAGTAGGACTACATCTTTATTCTCAAAACCAAGCATGCGCATCCAGAACTATTTTGCTGACATTTACATCTGTGAAATTTTAGTTAAAATTGTGTTGATAGGTGAGGAAAAACAAGTTTGCTCAGATTTTCCGCAGAATCTACCATTGTAAAAAGACGTAGCAAGCCAATTACACTGTGCCATGTAAATTAGCATGTCACAACTTAGTGATACCACCAGTTGGTTGTACAATAGGGCCAGGGTGTGTACAAGACATCATACTAACAGAATATAGAGGCAAACTATATAGGTGTCCTGACCGTAGTCAACAGGCTTTCTCGTGTTCTCATATCAGGACACCTATATAACCTGAATAGATGTGAACATATTTGATGATTCTACCTTTTTGCAATCCAGAAATCCATATTCCGGTACGCACATAGTGACTCAGCGACCTATATATTTGACCCTATGATCGAACCCCTTCTAGTTTTATCACACCCAATCTGAATGGGTGTGCCATGTGCTCAGTGTAACTACTTGCATTCCTGAGTAATGGTAAAAATGCGCAATACAATATGCGTTTAATGACCTGTGACCTAGATATTTGGCGCATCGGCCTTAAACTCGAACTAGTCAACAACAATATGAATAGATGTACCAAATTTGGCTATTTTAGCATTTCCGACTTATGGCCCAAAATGCCCATTCTGGTATACACTAAGCGATCCCGTAATCCAAACTCTCTCTAGACAGCCAACAAATGTGATATGATTGTATGTGGCAAACTTGGTGGTTCTACCTTCTTGCGTTCCGGAGATATTCTACGGACTAAAGGACAAACAGACAGACAGACGGCACCACCTTCGGCGGTGTCAGCAATATCTCCAATGTGCATATAATTAAACTTTTATTGTCAATCGAGTTTGTAGCTGACAAATATCAATTCGTACTTCATTACATTGAAATCACAATGGCGGGTTGACAATTGGCATTATTATCTAAACATAATAAAAAGCTACAATGTTAAAGCATGTACAGGCTACTCACCGGATAGTAATGCCCCAGCATCCACAGATCTGAGGGCAGCTAGAGTTGCTAAGATTGACAGTACTGGTGACCATGGTAATCCCAGAGTTAATATGCCTCCAGACAGACAGGCGGTGAAGATGAGAAAGTTTTTATTGTATCTGTCATAGAGTAATCCACCCATGAGTGAGCCGATCAACTGACCAAGCGATGAGAGAGGAAATATGATGGAGCCATCCGCGATGTCAGTCCCAACATAGTGTATGAGGTCAAGGAAGGCTGCAGCTTGTTGACTGAGTTGTAAACCCTAGAAAAATACAAGAAATGATAACTGGCAATAAGTTGACAACTGTACTTTATTTCCGGCTACATAACATGCTTTTTTCTCACATTTTAAATATTTTTTTTTGGGGGGGGGGGGGGTTTCTTTGGATCAGGACCGGAATACGTATCTTACATTGACGTCATTATGGCAGGATTCCATTAAATCAACGCGCTGGCCTTTCAATGCCAATATCTTTCATAGAAAATAATATAACACTCATAACGCACTTTGCCTTATAAACACCACCAAGTATAACAATCATGGCCGACAGAATCAAATCTCTGATACGGAATCCATTGATACTCCTTACCAGCGGATCCATTAGAAATTGGTGCTGTATTATCCATTGTTCAGATAGACACTAATACCTTGCTGTAAGCCGAATCATTGGGACTGAGTTGATACCGACTATATTTGTTTCCTATCGGTGATTTCTAGGAAGACGTCTTTGAAGATTGCCGCTCGTTGTAATTATTTCAGGGACACATGAAGGCCTTACATTGCCGCCCGCTGCAGTTATTTCAGGGGCACTTAAAGGTCCTACCTTGCCGCTCGCAGCAGTTATTTCAGAGACACGTGAAGGCCCTACCTTGCCGCTCGTTGCAGTTATTTCAGGAACACTTGAAGGCACTACCTTGCCGCTTGCTGCAGTTATTTCATGGACACATCAAAGCCATACCTCGCCGCTCACTGCAGTTATTTCAGGGACACATGAAGGTCCTACCCTACCTTTCTGCATGTATTTCAGGGACACGTGAAGGCCCTACCTTGCCGCGTGCTGCAGTTCTTTAATGGACACGTCAAGGCCCTACCTTGCTGCTCGCTGCAGTTATTTCAGGGACATGTGAAGGCCCTACCCTACCTTGCCGCTCGCTGCAGTTATTTCAGGGACATGTGAAGGCCCTACCCTACCTTGCCGCTCGCTGCAGTTATTTCAGGGACATGTGGAGGCCCTACCCTACCTTGCCGCTCGCTGCAGTTATTTCAGGGACATGTGAAGGCCCTACCCTACCTTGCCGCTCGCTGCAGTTATTTCAGGGACATGTGAAGGCCCTACCCTACCTTGCCGCTCGCTGCAATTATTTCAGGGAGACGTGAAGGCCCTACCTTGCCGCTCGCTGCAGTTATTTCAGGGACACATGAAGGCCCTACCTTTACTTTAAAAGGAGAGGAATGCAATTATGAGGGTAATGAAATGCTTTCCACTTTTTCAAAAATGAACATTCTGTCGGTTGTCGTATAGCATAACAACATTAACATGGGCCCATGGAGATTTGTCATAGTGTATAACTCACTTTTCAAGATGTTAACATAAAACATTCTTGTAGTTTCACCTTGTCAGTCACAACACTGCACATGTTTTCGATTTTAAGCAACGCAGCTAGAATTGGTGACCTTTTGACACCTAGTGACCTAATTATTAAACTGATTTGCATTCAAAAATATGAAATTATAGCGGCCACACTAAGGAGTGTTTTGAGTGGTTAGTCATTATTCTCGGTTATGTAACTCTTATGTTATGTTCATCTAATTTTTAGTAGGCCTACGCGGACAATATATCAGTTGTCATAGTAATAATATATAGTCAGCTATTAGGTGTGCAATTTTTGGACACCCTTTTTGGTCGCTAGCCTGGGGGGGGGGGGTGTTCCAGACACCACCAGCTGGCTGCTGGTTTTGATTCCTGGTGATTTTGTAGCAGAGACAAGGCATTGTGTACTTTTGACCTCTGTAGTTCATATAATGTCATTGTGTTCTTTTGAACTCTGTATTTCATACAATGTGTTATGGTGTCCTTTAGATCTCTGTATTTCATACAATGTGTCATTGTGTCCTTTTGACCTCTATATTTCATATAATGTGCCATTGTGTCCTTTAGACCTCTGTATTTCATACAATGTGTCAATGTGTCCTTTTGACCTCTGTATTTCATACAGTGTGTCATGGTGTCCTTTTGACCTCTGTATTTCATATAATGTGTCATTGTGTCCTTTTGACCTCTGTATGTCAGATAATGTGTCGTGTCCTTTAGACCTCTGTATTTCATATAATGTTTAAGAAATGGTTGAGAACCAGAAAGGTAACATTTTCAGTGGCCATTTGCAAATATGAATTGTATCGAAAGTTATGCCATCCTGATAAATTCCCAATGATTTACGAGTGCAAGAGTATTATCAGACATATAATTATATAATGTATGTTATGGCATCCAACAGGCTCTATAACCTAGGTATCATATGCGCTCTATGATGCCATCAGTAGGCTCATTGTGAAATGTAAGCTCGGCCTTGAGTTGTATCCTCAAAACTCACATTCTGTGCTGATACACCAATATACATCAAGGTTGGTGATCGACGCTTCAAGTTCTAAATAATCAGTAAACATATTTCCTCCTCAGCAGTTGAGTCTTGTTGCGTATGACTACGAGTGATTATTCCTACTCGTAGTCATCGCTCGCCGTACATATGCATATTCATACTCAGCCCAGAGAAAATCGATAATGCGAAAGGCTCTGCCAAGACACGCTCGCGACCATCCAGGCACAATATTTCTATTCTCTTAGCAAGATAGTGTTCACCCACACCTTGTCTCACGCGCCTTCATTCATTTACTCACCACAGAAATAATAGCTGCAATCAGGGCACCAGTGTAGAGTATTCGAAATCTGAAACTGGGTCTCGTGGCTGCTTTGACGCTGTCCTCCGTGATCTCGCCGGAGTGCACAGAGGTCATACCCATGGATCACAACATTCCACTCGATGCGTCGCGGAGATCACACGGCCACAATCACTTTCACGCTATAATTATCTCCACTTGGCCACTATGTCAGCTGGAGTAAACGCTTGCTGTAAGATTATTAGACACGCTATCATATTGGATCGAATATGTGCTAGTAATTGAACTTGTGTAAGCGGCGAGTCATGCATCATGCGTAGTGTAATATTTATGTCGGAGTATAACTACGAGCTCTGAACATCTGGTTCCGGGCCAAGAATCAATCAAACACTGCTATTACACAAAACAGCACATAGCTGACTGGTGAACGAAACACCACACAGCTGACTGGTGAACTGGTAGTAAATCTATATAATATAAACGTTTAAAATCACAGCTCTGGTAAATATTGGGTCTCTATCTGGGCTACCTGATATTAAATTATGATTCAATATATGTCAAGTGCCGGTTTAACGCTCTGAGCCCGAAGGAATAGAATACAGAATTTGTAAAATTATTTGCGGTGTAAGAAATATACAGTTGAATCTTTTGAACCTAATTAGACTGGAAAGACAAACACTTTCCAGTCAAATTATTTTCATAATATTCAATATCTTACCCACGTGACTGTTTTGGAATCATTTTAGATCATTGTTCAGAATTAATGCAATGACGGCAAAACTAGCAAACGGCACGCGGTGTGTGCTCTTATATTCCTCTCACCGTCAACTCCATTGCATATAAATGATTAGATCTTGACCCAGTAGTCTCCCTCTCTCCCGCCCGCCCGCTCGCCATCTCTCCCTCCCTCCCTCCCCCTCCCCCCCCCCCTCCCTCCATCCATCCATCCATCCACTCACCCACCCACAACCCATCAATCCATCATCCACCCACCCACACGCACGCGCGCTCGCACGCGCGCTCGCACGCACGCACGCACGCACGCACGCACACCTCTACGCGCACATTCCACCAGGATCTTTAGATTTAGGAAACTCCACGATTGTGCCACCATCCCAGCTAAAATGCGAACTATGTCACCTACTGATAGCACCCCACTAGTGAAACGAGTGGACATTGTCAGTTTTCCCGCTAGACCATTGCCCATGCGCGTATGTCTCGTAGACCTGTTGATCCCTGTGAAATTCCTCTCCCGGATTCGCCACCACCCTTGTCCTCAGAGGAATTCCCTCTGCTTCCAAGGATAGTTGGTGGTTAGCGAAAATACCACCAGCTCTTCAGCAACGAAATTGCCTAGATTCCCACCTATTCCGCGTAGAAATAGTCTGGCCACTCAGCCTCCTAACAATCCCAAATCACCCTTAGAGCAGAACACATTCAGGAAATTTGGGTAGGAGGTTGAGAACAACAATGATTGGAAACTCACGACTTTGAACAAAAAATGTTGATATTTGGCGCCTCCACTTTGAGCAGCGTTAATGTAGAACCTGCTTTCAAGGTGATGAATTAGCCCAAGCCAGAACCAGTATTAAGAAGCACGATCTCGCCTACCAACCTGAAAGAATCATTGTAAACTTTGGAATCGATGACAAGGATGAGTCAATGATAGTTCAATCAATTTAAGGTTTGACCTCATACAAATTCCAACATCAGGGTTTCAATGGTTTTATACCCACTTGTATGCCCTATATAACATATCAAAAGTCCCAAGCAATCGAGATATGGGGAAACACAAAATTTACGAAATAAAAATGGCCGTCATAATTATATAATATAGGTTAACATACTTTCCCTTACCATTATGGCATCGTCTCAATATATGAGTTATGTCGAATGCATTTTGCCTCGAGAAATTAATTAGCATCAAAATAAATGGCATTTGGTACTATAAACTCCGATGGCTTACATCCGGGAGAATAATGAGCTATATTTCATCTTAATATTCTGTCATAATCAACCGGTATATAAATAAATCAAATGCATAATATTAAACGCTGTTTTTCAGCTGAATATCTGTATCAACCTTTTGCACAATAGTGAGTTTAAAGGTGCATATTCCCACATGAATGCTTGAAATGTTCAATTATATACTTTCAGAGTGTACCCCAATGTAATGAAACGATTTCGTTTCGTACAAATTAATATACTTTTTTTAGTTGTGAAATTAGAATAGGGACTCGTGTCTCTAATTCAATTTCACAGCTTAAAAAATGTTAAAATTTATTTTATTTCGTTACATTTAGTCTCACATTTTAAGCCTCTAAAAATGTACAATTTTAACAATTTTATTTTCAAGCATTCTGGAGTGAATATGCACCTTTTTATGAGAAGTGCCAGTATAAAACATACCAGAAACCCTATCACCAAAAACAATAGAGCTATGCTCTAGAAAAATTTATTTTATCCCAAAGTATCAATTGCAGTAGGTGCCGCTTTACTGCTTGAAATGTTAACACGATGTTAGATCTCGATCCAATATGGTAAAATTATTATGTCTCTCCATCGCCACTGTCTTCATCACACGACAGTTGTGGAGAATTGGAATCAGAACCTCTACCTTCCCCTCATGCCAAAACGGCGTTTAAGCTATGCTTTCTGCATCTACACATGGAGCTGCTGAAGTTTGTGTTGAAGTTACATCTAATCACACATATTAACTTGTCTGGAGCTGGTAGTAAGTCAGTCATCATGGGCATAACTCACCTTTCAATGATTTTCTAACAACCCCCCCCCACCCCCACCCCCTTCATCAGGTAATAGTCTATCGCAAAATCCGCTCACTGTCGTATCTGGTAGCATCCACGTAAGTTTGGATACTTTACTGCTGCGGATATGGTTGGTAGAGTCTGTGGTATTACATAGGAACTCTTCGTAACCCCGTTTTCACTGACTCACTTATGCCGCACAACATCCCTTCGTAGACCTTAGCATTGCACATATTGAGGTCTCTCTCTCTCTCTCTCTCTCTCTCTCTCGCTCGCCCTCTCTCTCCTACCCCCTCCCTCCCTCCCTCTCACTCCCTCACTCTCCCTCCCCATCCTTCCCTCCTCCCCCTCTCTCTCCCTCCTTCCTTCCCTCCCACCCTCCCTCCTCTCTCTCTCCCTCCCTCCCTCCCTCTCTCGCTCTCGCTCTCGCTCTCTCTCTCTCCCCCTCTCTCTCTCTCTCTCTCTCTCTCTCTCTCTCTCTCTCTCTCTCTCTCTCTCTCTCTCATCTCTCTCTCTCTCTCTCTCTCTCTATCTATCTATCTCTCTCTCTCTCTCTCTCTCTCTCTCTCTCTCTCTCTCTCTCTCTCTCTCTCGCTCGCTCTCTCTTTCTCCCTCTCTCTCTCCCTCCCTCTCTCTCTCTCGCTCGCTCTCTCTCTCTCTCTCTCTCTCTCTCTCTCTCTCTCTCTCTCTCTCTCTCTCGCTCGCTCGCTCGCTCTCTCCCTCCCTCTCTCCCTCTCTCTCTCTCTCTCTCTCTCTCTCTCTCTCTCTCTCTCTCTCTCTCTCTCTCTCTCTCTCTCTCTCTCTCTCTCTCTCTCTCTCTCTCTCTCTCTCTTTCTCCCTTTCTCTCTCACCCTCCCTCCCTCTCTCTCTCTCTCTCTCTCTCCTCTCTCTCTCTCTCTCTCTCTCTCTCTCTCTCTCTCTCTCACCTCTTAATTTATTGTTTACTTTAGTGTTTCGCCATTATTGTCTGCTTATAACAATTATGTATGGAGAGGGAAACTCTAAGTTGTAAGAACTTGTGCCCGATCCCATTGTGCAAATGTTGCAATAAAATATGTTTAAATCAAAATCACTATAATTCACAATTTTCTACACCAGTTTAAACAAAGATCTGACGATGAACTCAATTGTGTAAGTTAGGTTATAGTTTGTTAATTCGAGTATAGGAAACGCCTTCCAGAAACATCTGGTTTTCAAAATTCTACACACACCCACCCCTGCTCAATGTCAGTGGTCGCCTCTTGAGGGGCTTCAAACCAATGTCGCCCAGTGAAGATGCACTTTTTAAGTCCGTCACAAACGCTTAATAGTCCGTCAAGTTGTGCGAATAGTATGTCTTCGCTATTTAATAAACATTCCGTTTACTATTTTGAAACCAATTTGACTTGGTGTTGTTGCTTCCATAGGCAGCAACAGCACCCAGTTAACTTTGTTTCACAATATTCAACACCTTACATGTATAGTTTTCTGGAAATTGAGATTCAGAGACTGCAGAGATCTCAACAAAGGGAAAGCGTGGATGGGCCTTAGATAGAGATGGGTGGGGCATGACTAAAACTGGATTCCTCCATTGTATATGTTGCTCGGGCATCTTTTGCACAAGTGGCCGATCAACATAGGATCTTTTCACTTGGTGTTTATGGATGTATAGAAATCTTTTGCGGCTGATGTCTCTACACATTTAATAACTTGGACGCAGCTGCTCAGACATTGTATGGACTCAACGTATGCTTGTGTCAGTAGTCACGCCCAAACACTGAGATTTCTACAAAATGGGCATTGACATGTCACGAACATAGAAGCACTACGCCAGGACAGCTACAATGATGATGAACTGTGACTAGTGAGACTATTGCTTGCAGACATCAAGCTGAGATTACGAGTCAAGTCAGTGAAGTCTGTAGCGTCCGAGACATCAATCAGCTCCCCACAAGGAGATGGACTGTACCCTGTGTTTTTCACCTGTTACCTCGCAGCTGCATTGAAATCTGGGTGTGAAAGTTCCTAAAGACTCTCCTCCCCCCCCCCCCCCCCCCAGTGCTGGGAATGCCGCTAGAGATGGAATATGCCGGAGATGTGGACTTCATAGACGAGGAGAAAATCCCCCTTGACGAACTACTTCCAACTGCTGCAAACAAACTAAAAATTTAGAATCTCTCTATGAATGAATAGAAAACAAAGTTCACCCACGTACACCTATCGACAAATCTTGACAAATAGACCACGTTTATACAACGCAACCTGTGTAACCTTGATGCTGTATAGCTGTATCGGCTGGACAGCTCCAAAGGCAGCTCTAAACATAAACTTGATGCTTTCCACCGCAAACACCTCCGCACTATCACTGGACACAGATGACCAGACATCATAATTTTCAACGCTACACTATGCAAGATGTGTAATACATCGCCTCTGTCGGTAAAAGTCGTCCAGCAAAGATGATCCATGGTTAGCCATGTTCTAAGGATGCCAGAAGACGTACCATCATTGCATAAGTTTGTTAGGTGTCCTACGAAGTGGTCTCAAGAAAACATGACTCGGTACACTCAGATCAAGAATGGACCTGAGGAAGCTAAAGATTTTGGCTGAGGACAAAACTCAGTAGTCAAACGCAAAGAAGGACTGATTGCAGCTGTATGATGTTTCTACTACTATAGGCGCAGAATACAGTAATCATACACTACTTTTGCACGTATGCTTTTCTTGAAATTTAAATCTGGGAGTCCATGTTTCATGCGCCGTGGATGTGACGCCGACATACTTATCTTTTATGTTCTGAATAATCATTCATCAATCATTTTCCATTCCATTCTATCATTATCTATTTCAAGCCATCACATATTTTATTCTAGTCTATTCGATTCTATTCCATTCCATTCCATACCAATTATATTCCCATTCTATTCTATTTTATTCAATCCCATTCCATGCCAATTCTATTCCCATTCTATTCCCATTCTATTCCATTCCTTACCAATTCTATTCCCATACTATTCTATTCCATTCCATTCCATACCAAGTATATTCCCATTCTATTCTATTCTATTCTATTCTATTCTATTCCATTCTATTCTATTCCTATTCCTATTCCTATTCCTATTCTATTCTATTCTATTCCATTTCCATTGCATTCTATTCTATTATGTCATGTTCAACTATGTTCTTACACTGTTTCATATATGTGAGTAATGTTTATGAAATTGACCGACACGGACATTCAGGTAAGGCCGTGTGGGGAGCCAGTGACCCACACGTACATTCAGGTAAGGGTGTGGCCGTATATGGCGCCAGTGACCCACACGTGCATTCAGGTAAGGGTGTGGCCGTGTGGGGCGTCAGTGACCCACACGTACAATCAGGTAAGGATGTAGCCGTGTGGGGCGCCAGTGACCCACACGTACATTCAGGTAAGGGTGTGGCCGTGTGGGGCGCCAGTCTTAGAATATAGGTCAGAGGAGGATATTACCCTGTGAAGTCTGCACCATCTGTAAATCATGGTATGTATTATATGCTGTGAAGTAGCAACAGTGAACTGTACAGATAGACTTGTATACAGTACAGCTCTGATATAACTTAACTTGTTTGCAAAACAATATAAAATGTATGCTTGAATATTTTGAAGGAAAATTGATTGGAAGCCATTGCAGCCTAATGCAGCAATGACTTCAAATCAAATTAAGTACAAAATATTACATAAAACATTTCGAGCATCGGGTTCAAAATTGTACTATTCACATGTTTCTGTTTTGTTTTTTGACAACATTATAAGTTATTTTGGGCTGTACTGTATTTTCGGTGCGTATGGTTAATAAGGCGCAATAACAAAGGAATGTCTATTCAAGTGACTAATGGCTAAATCTCTAACTGTGAAATCTGACATGGGCGTATAGGCGTTACGAGTCATTTACGGTTAAGACAGATACATATTTACAGATGACAAGTGAAATCACCCGCAAAGAACATAAGTGATATAACGCCAGTCATTAAAAATGACAGCGACAATATCTACCCTTGCCAAGTTTTCTTTCATTAATCGCCTTTAAGATCATATTTATTGACATCATAAATACTCTTTTTATGATGCACAGTGCTTGAAGTAGGAATAAATTGAATAAGTTTAAGATGTTTACCTCAGAAAGCGATAGCGCCGGCACGAGCTGCGAGAAACACATCTATTGAGATATAACGCGTTTCAACAAATAAGATAGTGAATATCTAGGGGAAAATTTGAGAGTTGGCGAAGTCCGGACAACATTCAGTTAAATTAATTTTTAAATGGCTAATAATTAGCCTGTAAATGTGTATTGAAATAGACGTACACGTAACCGTTCTTGAAAGAGTTAACTTTTAAATTTCAGAAAGTCGACACTTCTCTCCAAATATAAAACGAATTACAACTTACAGGATTGTCAGTTCAACAGTACAGATATATTCTCATATGTATTCTACCTTAATTAACCGGCGATTTAACTTTCACCTTTGTTATTTCGGCTTAAAGTCTATATTTGGCGGACATAATTACGTCAAATAGAATGAGCCCGTACGTTGTTTTATCATAATGGAATTGCACATGCCGACGGGAGATTAGCTGGATATTGTGTACAATGTTATAGCTATCTGTAGCTGTCTTATGCCGCAACAGTATCAGGCAGATTATCTGTGAGTGAATAAAATCCTGTGATAGATTCCTGTGAACGATAAGTGGTGCACATTTAGCATTAAAGAGTTTGATATTTCGGCAAGTAACCGAGAAAAGAAAGCCTATCCAGAAATGTTTTATTTAGTGTGCTTAAGAAATCGTGCTTAATTAATATGTCCACGATGGAACGTAACTTCGATAAGGCTAGCAACATGAAAAACTCGGTGGTGAAAGTAAGGCAGCTTAAGAAAACACATTTGAAGTCAAATTCAAAAACAAAAACTGGTTGTAATGACAGTTCCGAAAAGAAATTGACTGGAAAGCTTGAAAGATTTGAAAGTAAGGATTGTAACTTCGGTAACGGACCATTCCCTAAGTTTGGCTTCACTGTATGCAGGAACAACGATAACGTTTTCGCACCTGGCAATGTCAAGAAACGGGAATTTCTCAAGAAGAATTCAAAGAATTTCTGGCTAGTGTTGCCATTCTGTGCTACACACGCCGCTTACACAAATGCAACGGACCAAATAGACAGAGAGGCGCCACATTATTCTACGCCAGAGGATAGTCACACGAAGCCGTCTTCTATGCATCTTGAAAGAATGAGAACGCTTATCAGACCACCTGATGCGATTGCCAAATTGGAGACATGCTATCTAGATTTTAAGGAGCGTTCCAAAATTAAACACACGGTTAATTTGGCTGAGGATAGATCAAACCCATCTCTACCCAATGTGCCTCTCTCACCATGGGAACGCCGACTAGATGCCATTGTTAATGACTACGAGTTACCAGGAACAATTTCAAAAAGTTCCAAACCACGTATCAAAAGAAAACTGGGATCCATAATTCCGCCCTGCCATCTGCGTAAGTTGATGACAGATGATTTATACATCGGTAGATAATTTTTAAGTCTAGATAATACACATCGTGTGGACCATCACAAGGTGGCCACTAAGGGCAGGAGGTCACTTAGTGCAAGTTATTGGATATAGTATATATCACTTGGAGACACGTTATGGTGATTTATTAAGAGGATTTATCAGCATCCGTTTTAAAGACCACACTCGTTTGGCCCCAAGACGGCCGGCAGTCCTGGACAAGTTTACCTTTATAATAGAGACACAATGAAGACCAGCATGATATTGACTCGGTGTCGTGAGCTCAAATATTCAGCATATTGTTACACTGATGTAACAAAGAAATTGTTAAATGTCTCACCAAATATGGGATGAATTAGCCTAACCAACGAACTATATTTCGTTAACCTCCTTATGGATTAAAAATCTTTTGAGAGCGTCATAAGGGTCATTGCTTGTCGTCGATTTGTTCATCTCTTGATCGTCGATTTACTCACCTATGCAACAGTTATGGTTCAAAATGTAAAATGCCAGAGGCGATTCCAAGAGATAGCCTAGTAGTAGTAGTAGTAGTAGTAGTAGTAGTAGTAGTAGTAGTAGTAGTAGCAGTAGCAGTAGCAGTGGCAGTAGCAGCAGCAGCAGCAGCAATAGCAGTAACAGCAGTAGCAGCAGTAGCAGCAGTAGTAGTAGTAGTAGTAGTAGTCGAAGTGAACGCACGCGTTTATTTAGCTCTGCAATTGCTGCCCGAATTTGCTAGTTTCTAGCGCGATTTTGTAGATAAATTTTATACAAATATTCCGTATTAGTATTTCCTTTCAAACTTTATGTTTAATTTATAAATTCTTGTCTTGGTTGGAGCGCATTTTGTGTCTCCATTTTCTAAAGGCACTCCTCTTAGCTGGCGGTTTCAGCCATTTAATAGGGCTCCTCTTACTGTGGTCAATGCAATACTTTTCTCCCCGCGCCAGTACGCTATTTCTATAGTTCGTTGGCTAGCGCATTATATTTGGCAAGATCGCTTGAGTGAGTGGATTTAATTCCTTTGTCATTTGTAAGCGCAAGCCTAGTACTTTGATTATATAAATCTTTGTAGTCAGTTGGCTGCCCCCGGTCGAACAGACTAACAAATATGTGTCTGTAATATGTTAGTATGCATTAGGGAACCACTTTAATCGGTTAGGTGTTAGTGAACCACTTAGAAAGTGGTTCAAACTAACAAATATACGACCGTACTCTCTATTCGTATATTTGTTGGTAGACGTCAGGGTTTCAAAAGGGGACACTATTTATGTAGTGTTTAGCTCTATCCCCGACGTCTTGGTGTTATATTTTTGTATTATATATTGTAGTAGTATGGGTTTCCTCTTTTTATAAAACACCATGGCAAGCTATAAGCGTACCCTAAGCCTTAAAATAACAACTAAGGGGTGGGGTGTCACGGCTATCGACGTGTATCATGGGTTAAAGGCCGTCGTTGGCGCTTGACCTGCTGCTTTGCAGGGGCATATCAATGTTTCTAAAACTGTATGGAATATAACAGTGTCAAATGATGGGGTCAAGGAAAAGCTTCTAGAAGATGTTCTTATTGTAAAAGGCGAAGTTTGTAATGTAGAGGAAATCGAGTCAGATAGGTTGCTAGTGAAGATGAAAGTTCCACTAGAAATTCCAGATGACAGAATCATGAATGAACTCAAGAAGTATGGCAAAGTGCAAAATATTGAACGGGAAATGTATCCCTTTGACAGAACGCTAGAAAACGGTGTAAGACGCATCTGGTTTGATAAAGTGGATAGCCCGTTACCAAGCAGATTGACGCTTGATGGCAGCTTTGCTCTGCCCTTATGGTACAGAGAGCAAATTAAAGAGTTCCGAATCTGCCTAAGTACTGACCATTTGGCAACAGATTGTTCCAATCGAAACAAATGTTTGCTCTGTGGTTCAGTTGACCATTTTAAATGGCGCTGTCCAAAAAATCAAAACAAGCCCTCAGTATCAGGAGATGATCGCGCATTAAAGGATGCAACTGAGTCAAATTCTTCTGGATCAATCACTACGGAAGCTGTTGTTGTGGTTCATGCCACTGAAAATGACACAAACAAATCATCAAATCCTGTTAAATTAACTACAGTTGATAAAAGTCAAGTATTAGAGGCGGGTATAACCTTCAGTCAAGAAAATAATCAAAATGCAGTGGAGCCAAACGTGGCTGTAAAAGAGACGCAGGAAAATGATGATCTTACAAAAGAGCCAGTTTACAATTCCTTAGAAGATGAATTAAAATTAGGACAGGATAAGTTTAGGACTCAGAAGACGGAAAGTTTAGTCGATTTTCCGCTAAGCCCACTTGATTTAAGTCAGCTTGCAGATATGGTAAATGACGCTCCTGCCAAATGTAACTTAAGTAGCAATAAGCGTCATAAAGGAAACAATAGCTCAGAATCTGAGATTGAAGTAAATGATATGGATGGTGATACAGTGTCAGTTGCAGAATCAGATGTGTCCATTCAAACACAGAGTTCACAGATGAAAGATGAAATGGTAATGTACCGATCAGAAGGGGGCGAAGTGCTAGTGCCATATGTAACGGCGAGAGGCGTGAAATATCGTCTACTGCGCCATGATTCTGATATTTCCAAATATGAATATTTGTCTGTGGTAGAACTAGGAAACATTGAATTCGCAGGAAAATTAGGTAAATGGTCTAAAAAAAACCCAAATGATGGCGGTTGTAAACATCATTTGACAAATTATGATTATCTGCACCATCAATTGCAGAGGATTAAATACCGAATTCAAGCAGCGCCACTTGCTTGAAGAATTAGCAAATGAGAGACTTGATATTACTTTACTACAAGAGACAAAAATTCAAAAAATTGAAATGTATGAATCTCTCAAAGATATTTCAAAAGGGCAGATTTTTTATTCTTTATCACAAGGTAATAGCGCGGGAGTGGCCATTCTTATCCTGCCCCGCTGTCTCAACTATGTTGATGTTATTTCGTCGTCATCAGATACAAATGGACGATGGATTTGTGTATCAATTGATGTACTAAACACAAGTTTAAATTTGATGTGCCTTTATGCGCCAACCTCTCATCAATTGCGCGGTGAATTTCTAAATGATGTTTCCACAATAATTCAAGACAGAACGCCTGAAAACCTAATTATGGGCGGTGACTTTAATTGCATATTAGATCAAGTTAAAGACAGAAACGCTAGGTATAATTTTAATGACACATCTCATATTATTTTGAAACACATCTGTGAATATAAAAGCTTGTTAGACACTTATCGGATTGAAAACCAGAGGGCAGGGACTTTACTTGGTTTTCAACCGATGGAAAGAAAGCATCCAGATTGGACAGGATCTATGTAGAACGATCATTGAAAGGTTACATGTGTAAAACTAACATAAAACCAGTAACTTTCTCTGATCACAATATGTTTTCCATCACATTAGACAATGCTGACTGGATCAAACGAGGAGATGGATTTTGGAAACTCAATGTAGCGTTGTTACGAGATAGTTGCTATCGCAAATGTGTAAAAAGTTGTTGGAGGCATTGGGATGAGAAGAGAAGTTTGTATGAATGTATAACAGACTGGTGGGAGGATGTTAAATCCGACCTGAAACATATTTCAAGGCAGTATTCCATCAGGAAAGCACGAGAAATGCGAAAGCATAAAAAGGCGCTTCAGCGGTCGGTGTGTAAAATTAATAAGAAAATTATTGATGGAAAATATAATTGTTACGAACTATTAGTTAAATTAAAAGGTAGACTAAATGAAACAGAGCAATATCAGTTTGATGGGGCCAAAATAATGGCAAGAGCACAAATGCACACCGAGGGGGGAAAAGCCAACACGTTACTTTTGTAACTTGGAAAAAGCAAAAGGTATAGAGAAATTAATGCGCTCACTGAAGACTAATGATGGAGTATCAGTGTCCTCAAATGCAGAGATGATGGAAACAGTGTCCAAATTTTATAAATCATTGTGTAAATCTGAGGGAAGTGATGAAACTGCAACTAGAGATATTTTAGCTAATATAACGCAAAGACTTCCAGATGCGTGTCGCGAAAGTTGTGACCAATCACTAACAATTGATGATTTGAGAAAATCCCTCAAAGGTATGAAGTTAGAAAAGTCTCCTGGCTGCGACGGACTGCCAGTCGAATTTTATCAAACATTCTGGCACATATTTGGTCCAGTTTTAGAAGAAATAGCAGCTAGCATTTTTAAGCAAGGGCATTTCCCTCCATAGATGGCCCAAGCAGATGTTCGGCTTATATACAAGAGGGGTGACAGAAATAAAATACAGAATTATAGACCAATCTCTCTACTCTGTGTAGACTATAAGATTATTACTCTGGCACTAACATTAAAACTTGGCGCAGTCCTAGACGAAGTAATTGATGATGATCAAATGTGCTCTGTACCAGGAAGAACGATATTAAACAACACATTGCTTATACGAGGCATTATTCAATTAGTTGAACAGGATTGCATCCCAGCAGCAATAATAACACTTGATAACGAGAAGGCGTTTGACAGACTTGAATGGGATTTCTTGTTTAAGTCTTTAGACCATATTGGCTTTGGTTCCAGACTTATTAAATGGATCAATATTTTATATACTGATATAACAAGTTACTATTTAGTAAATAATCATCTATCTGAACCTGTAGTGTTGGGACGAGGTGTCAGACAGGGTTGCTCATTGTCTCCGCTTCTATTCGGCATAGCTATGGAATCGTTGGGGCTACATTGAGGCAACGTAATGATTTTCAAGAAATATGTATACGTGGCGTAGAAAGGCCACTAAAGGTGTCTCAATATGCAAGATAATACGACTGTGTTTGCATGTAAAAATTCAGATTTTAGATTTTTAAATGGAGTATTATCAGATCTTCAAAAGGCATCAGGGCTTAAAGTCAATAGAGACAAATCTAAGGGATTATTTTTGGGCGCTTGGAAGGACAGAACTGACAATGTTATGGATATTAACTGGTCAGATGATGTCATAAAGATTTTGGGTATTTACTTTGGTAGAGAACATGACGTAATAATAAACTGGGAAGAAAGGCTATCCAACCTAAAGTGTGCATTAGTAAATTGGAAACGACGTCGCCTAACTGTATGAGGCAGGACATTTGTTCTTAATAATTTAATTTTATCTGGACTGTGGTATACCGCTTCTGTAGTTCATATGCCCAAATCAGTAGAGTCAAAGATCAACACGTTACTTTTGTCCTTCTTATGGGAGGACAAAGTCCATTTAGTATTGCAGTCAATCCTCACAAATGAAAAGCATGATGGAGGCCTGGATTTGGTTAATGTTTTAGCAAAGTGTGCTTCGCTAAAACTGAAATTCTTGAATAAGTTACTCACTTCGAACTCATCTTGGTCAAGTGTTGCAAGGACACTTCTACAAAGGTACGTAGATCCATTTCCAGTAGAATGTTTATTTTTGTGCAATAAACTGCCACCTAACCATCAGAAGATACCAAACGTATATAAAGAACAGCTCGAAGCTTTAAAGATATTTATACGATCAATGCCACAACCCAGTTGTTGGGAAGATGCCTTAGAGCAACGTCTTTGGGGCAACGAGTTGATTCGTGATAATGATGCTGTATTATATTTGTCCTCTATGGCCAAAAATGGCATTCAATATTTACGTGATATAGTTAATCCAAAATCTCGCAAATGGATTGCGATGCAAGATGTAGCAAGAGCAACATCAATGAGGTATATTGATGCCCAACGCTTATTTCTTAGAATAAAGAATGCAATACCTGGTGAATGGTTCAAATTGCCGAAAGCACGTGGCAACAGAGAAATGTTGCAACCAACATTAGTATTTAAGTCAGAGCATATAAAATACAACATGACATCTAAAGCCTGGTATGGAATGCTAATGCAAAGTCGGAGACAGACTCCTATTGTAGTTAGGCATTGGAACACTTTAGGATGCACGCCAAAGAACTGGGAAAATGCGTGGAAAACAATACATCTACCTTGCCTACCAGCAAATGCACGGGACCTGGCATGGCGATTACTCCATCTAAGGCTATGGGCCGGCCATCTGACTTATATGTGCAAAATAACAAGTACAGACCGGTGTTTATTATGTAATACCAAGGAGTAAACAATAGACCATCTGTTTACACAGTGTTGTATAGCTACAGGCTTTTGGGTATATATCAATATGCTCCTTGCTAAATTTGGAATCAAATATGTGAAATTAATGGCTGAAACAATTATCGACCATCATCCCTTTCTTTTTAGATCTTCAAATTTTCTAATTAGTGAGATTCATCTCAGAACATATTTACTGACATATTTACTGACATATTTACCTCGTATATATCCTAAACCACTTGTCTTTAAATATGACGCAGTAACCATAGAATGGACTCTGTAAATGTTGGTAACCTGTTGGTAAGGGCAACTCGATCTCAGAGCTTATGGTAGCTGTAAATGGTATGTATTGTTCTGCTGAATGCGCTATGTAGAAGACTGAGCTCCACCCACCGATCTATAGTAGTAATGAAACAAACAATGACCGCCAACACTGACTTGACAAAGCAAGACACCGAAGAGATGCTCCCAAACATTCGTGAGATTTGTCCACCATCATGCTAACCACCGAATCGCTGACGACCTCGCCAGTCACCATCTGAATATTGTCCATAGTACAACTACATGCTTATGTTCCATATACTTAGTTCTTACGTGACTATGTATGATGAAGAAGATGCCCTACCAATTGGCATAGTGTGTGGTCTCCTTGGTGGTTCAAACAAAATTTGTAGACTGGTTATAGACAAGTCTTATAACCGCGTCTCTCATATAACTATATTACAGAGTAATTGGATCATGGTACAACAAGAAATTAATACGTAAATGTTACAATGACATTTTTAAGTACTTGGTGACATTATATTATATAGCTATGTTTATGATACATAATAGTAAATCTGTTAAAATGTGTATGTCGGGGTGAAAGATTTAGCTTGTCATAGCTGGTTTGAGCTTGTCATAGATTAATCACCACGGCTAGTATAGGAACATATGCTCTCGTATTGATCAGTAGCTAAGGTCACATCAAAATAGATTAATCCATTCTGTCACTCAAATGTTGACATCATGATCAACTACGTCACATATAAGCTGACATAACATAACATAACATAACATATTTATATCTTACTAGGGAATCATGTCCTATTACCAGCTGGTGTGTTTTAGGGCTTTATTGTCATTTTGGGCTGTGTAGGTTTATCAAGAGCCATAAAGTTATAGTATACAGGCTGCGAAATGAATACAGTGTCCAATCTAGCTTTAATGGAATGTAGTGACAGTGGGTTTCACCAGTCTATGTGACTTGAATGGAGAAATACTTTGTGTATGGTGCACAATCTGGCCTTTGCCAGCTTGAATTTATCTGAACTAAGAGAAATAGTTTGGTGTAGTTAACCGAATATGGGTTGTTAAGGAATCTATAGAGGTTAATAAGATCTCCATCTATCCCTCTATATATTAGTCTTTGAAGCCTTAATTTCCGCAGCCGATTTTCGTATGCCATGTTGCGTAGTAGACCTGGAACTAGTTTAGTGGCTCGTTTTTGCTCGATTCATCCAGCACGTATCACATATGACACACATATAGGCAATTCCTAACGATCAAAAAGCTGTAATCATGTTCAGTATTTGTGCTTTCGTATTCAGTATATTGAAAGGATGTAATTTTATTGTATACATATACACATTCTTCTCACCATGCATTTGGCGATCTCTGCGATAAGGTTCTCGAAAGCCCGACCGTTGGATTGAGTTGTTGGACAGCCTTGTGTGAGGTGACTTTCAATATCAGCAATGCCATCAAAATTAGATAAGTCGACATCAATAAGGTCGATTTTATCTTTGTGCCTGCAGACATTTACACGGACAATAGGGATACCGCTCTTGTGTATTGGGCCTGGATTAGGTTCTGTATTCCCCGCCAGAATCGGATGCAAATGGATTATTATTATGTTTGAAATAATTTCCAGGTTGATGGAAAAAGAAACAGTGTCAGAAGTGCACAGCATCTGGGGGCAAATTAAAGACTTGCCCCTATCAGGCTGTATACTCTTGTGAGGCGAATGGTTGTTAAACATCCCAATTCATCTTTCCAGAGTATCCATCCATCATCTGACCTTGTATGACGTCATAATCAGCTCAGCGTGTGCATGATGACGTCACAAAGGGTTCCATATAGACCGTCATCAAATCTTAAAAAGTCCGACACGGCGTATGAATTGTATCTCTTTGTAATTCTTTGCTATTTAATAAACATGCTATTGAATATTTTGAAACTAATTTGACTGGGCCTTAGGCAGCAACAGCACCCAGTCAAATTAGTTTCAAAAGATTCAACAGCTTATCCGTGTAGTTTTTTTTTAATTGATGGTCAGGGTGTTCAGAGATCGATCTATCCCAACACGAGCGAGGTGTGGGTGGAGCATAGATAGAGATGGGCGGGGCATAGCTAAAACCGGAAAGGTACATTGTCGCGCTATAGCTGCTTATGTGGTTACGCATTTTGCATGATTAAGGTTAGGTAGGTGCGCGGAAATTGAGACGATTGAGTACCGATTGACACCACCTGGAGCGCTTGATAGGAAAATTGAAGAGGGGCAGACGTTATACGGGTCAAGGATTAGGCTCAGTGTTATATGGCTCTATGTAATAAAGTTAACAGTATAGCATGTGGGTCGTCAGAGATAGCTGCAGTGAGTAGAGGTTGGATTAGACATGGTTTGATGTTGAATTTCTTTAAGTTCATATTCTTCAGTACCGATTTAAAATGTTGACAATATGGCGCATGTGAATTTAAATTAGCTACTGCCATTATGACTATGGTTACCATTTTTATTTTGAACAAAGTAACAATAACCTATTTACACTCACTATAGAGAAACGATTAGCTCTAATGCACGTTCGAAGAGAGAAACGAGAACATATTTACAGGTAATTTGATACGAAGTTAATATCCGTCTATTAAAGACTTCTTGACTCACAGTCATGAGTGCTTTAATTGACCCACAACCGACGTGGGAAATTCCGTGTGCAGTCCACTGGTCAACGCCAGTCTGAATCTGCCTCTGTTGTTCAAATTAACGTTGAACAGTGGACAGCATGTGGAACTATGGGAAGCCGGCTTGGACCGAGTGCATAATTATTATAAAAATGCAATGTAGTGGGTAAATAAGTTTAGAGTTAATAGAGCGAGTAGAATTAATGTGATCGCGGATTATACAAAGTCGCGATTTGAGACTTGGTAGTGAAAGAGACTATCGTTAATGCAGACGCCAAAGTATACCCTCTGTCGGATATCATCGTACTGGGCATGTATGTCCATGAGATACCAGGCTGACCATGATGCATTTACTAACCAGAATCATTTACAAGATGTTCTTCCATACCCATTGCAACTACACACCTGAGACATGATGCGACAAGACATGAATTTACACCCATCGTTATAGCTTTATGTAACAAGCTCGAAATACACATGTGCACAAATGTGTTAATTTCTGTCGATATTCGTCTTGGGAGACCATCTGACGCGATGCTACCCGACGAAGTTCCAAAACACACATGTAGTCACAACACATGACGGCATACCTTATTGTGTTGTGCTATGCACGCCTTATTGTGCTGTGTTGTGCATACCTTATTGTTCTGTGTTATGCATGCCTTATTGTGCTGTGTTATGCATACCTTGTGCTGTGTTGTGCCATGTAGGAAATGAGTGTAGATATCCTTTGCCATGTTATTATTGCTCTCAAAACTAAATGAGTTGAGCCAAAAACATAGGCCTACAGTAAAGTTATAGAAAAATGGGAGAATATTTGAAATCAATTCCAATTACAAGCGCCGTATATTGGACAATCTACTGACTACTTTGGATATGAGATCAAAGCCATGGTCGAAAGGAGAGCGCAACTGGACAGCACGAAAAAAGCACACATGATAAGGGGAGACGCTGCTGAAGACGAATATCTATCTGCGTTTTGAGCCAAAATATAGGCCTATAGCAAACGTGTAGCCAAACTAACAGGAACAACTCATAAGATACGTTCACATGTTAGATTCTGGTAAATGGTAAGGTATTCGAGATGTTATGGACCATGGACTATGATCCTGGCAGCACAGAATCTCAAGCTTCACCAGATAGATTTTCGAGGACAAATCTCAAGATCGGCAAGTTTCTTGGCGAATTAGCATATGCTACCCGTTTATTCAGTTTGTAATTGTTACATTTTCATTATGGAATGTTTGTAGTGTGAGATCCGAACCTTCTCCTGGCAGCTGAATATGAATCAGAGTATTCCGCGATCTTCAGCGCATTGTCAACAAAGGTCTTCCTGGTCTGTTTGGTCTGGTAGCCTGTGTCAGGGCATATCATAGGCCTAGCGTCCATTCGAATGAACACATGCACGTTAAACTGACGCATAACACTCTCGCGTCGCATTGAACGACTGCTTTCAAGCACGACCTTATTGCAGAAAATGAAACGTAGACCACGATCATGCTAATTAGGCACCATTAGTATGAGTTTAAATCGGGTCAAAACAATGATAGCTGACTATAAAATAAATAGATGGATTCATTTCTACCTATGCCCCACCCACTTCTAGCTGAAGCTCCAACATTGTACGCATGTTTGAATCGACTTTAATACTGATCTCGGAGTACACCAAGTCTCAATTTCAAAGTAACTATAGATAGGCTGTCTAAAACTAATAAGCCAAATTAGTTTCAAAATATTCAACAGAATGTGTAGGCTTATTACAGTGTAAATTCAGCAACATATTCAATTCAGACGCTTTCGTGGCGGATGTTTACCACTCTCGTGACTGTCCTACATCATCTGATTGTGACGTCATCTCATAGGTGAAGTATTTCACTATTTGATTATGACGTCATGATATTTGAGTAACAGGTCGGATCCCTATACAGTATTAACCTGTTTTAGGGAAACTTCAACCATACAGCACTAATTCTGCTTCTTGTTGCGTTCATCATTCTTATGACAGTGAGAGTGTTGCAAGAGGTGTTCGGCTGTTTCTTCTGCCTGCTGTACTCACAAAGTACCGAATCTGTAATCTTGAGGTGGTGAAGATGTTCATTGAGACGATTATGACCAGTCCTCAATCTGAAGATACGTGTCTGATCCTCCCAACTGAGGCTGTGTATTGCATCATTATGCTGCCTGTTGTACGTTCTTGTGGCTTAAATGATATGGTTACGTTCTTCAAAGTCAAACCCACAGTTGAGCTGCTCCTTCTATTGTCCTTTCTTTGGCAGTTGGTCAGCTTTGTCATTTCCTTATATGCCACAGTGTAAAGGGATCTACTGTGCGGCGACATGTTGTCCTTAGCCAGTTGTAGATTTTCATGAATTAATGGCGTCTGGAGCGCTGGGAGGGAGTCCGTGAGGAAGACAATATTTTTTATTTATGTTGTTTCATATTGTTTCAGCGTTTGACTGGCTAAGATCAGTGCCTGGATTCCTGCAGTGTAATTGGTGCAGTGCTTCCCAGTTGGTAAGCATGAGTCTGTCACATCTCCACATAGAAACCGAATATGAGCACCTGCCCCTCAATTCGTGATCCATTTGTATAAACACGGATCCACTCTTCCTCTTGGTAGTGTGCTGAAATATGACTCAATGCAAGAACTTTGTTGATTACCCCTGCTTGATCGCCCTTGCTTTCAATCCCTGGAATCGAGGGCCTGATTAAAATTGTGTTTTATATTTGTGAGGTTTCACACGGTTCCCTCTTAGAAATAACAACTATGCCTCTACAGCTGGGGAAGATATCTGTATTTCTGTTTCTTCCAATTTTCTTAGAGGCTAATAAGAAATTATTCCTCTTGGGCCTTCCCCTCGACATTTGCCGAGTCAGCATATGCATGGGATGGCGAGGCATCGATTGAAATGTCTCATATTGAATCTCGGCCTTGATTTCTCGTCTCTGTTGGAGTGACTGTATA
Source organism: Chaetoderma sp. LZ-2023a (assembly GCA_034401795.1). Taxonomy (NCBI): domain Eukaryota; kingdom Metazoa; phylum Mollusca; class Caudofoveata; order Chaetodermatida; family Chaetodermatidae; genus Chaetoderma; species Chaetoderma sp. LZ-2023a. The sequence goes on along the minus strand of CM067372.1, from coordinate 38,309,212 downwards.
TTGGTAAGCTCTTCCATCGCTGTTATTTGACTGGTCTTCATAGACCCTGTTATGACCCAAAAGCCTGATTTTGTACCTTATCCAATGTCTGAAGGGTGCTTGTAGCAGCTGCCATCCATGATGATGAGCCGTGTTCGATGATGGGCCCAACTGATCCAGAGTAAACTGTTTCAGTATTTCCATATTAGCTCCCCATTGTGTTCCAGTGAGCTTCCACATAACTGCCAGCCCTCGCTTGAATATACATTCAGCGTTTGTGATTTGCACCTTTCCGGTTAATCTTTTGTCAAATGTCACACCAAGGTAAGTTGCTTCATCCTCAAAGTGAATAACTGAGTCGCCAAGTTTCGGACTTATCTTATGTTCCTTCTTGGTGGAGAATATGAAGAGAGCTGCAACTGTCTTCTCTTTATTGATCTAAACAAACCATCTTGTAAGTCAGGGAATCAATTGAGAGTTTCCTGTGGTGATAGGCTGTTGACACATAGTCCTCACTACTCCACATCGCAAGATCGTTGACATACAACAATTCTCTGCAATTTCCCTTGCATTAGACATGTCTCGCTGAACTTCAATGATGTTTCGGCTATTCCCGACAAGAGTTATAACCCCTCCTTTATGTCTTCCATCCCTGTCAGATCTAAAGCACTAGAACCCTCTTATACAAAATATTCTGTTGGAATTTAGATGAGTTTCCCGGATACATGCTACATGATAGAGCTACGTCCTTCTTGAGATTTTGGCTAAGCTCTTTTTTCTTGTTAGCCACTTCTTCGGCATTCCATTGCATGGTAGTCAGACTACTTGTTTTTTAGGTTGGACAACCTTCTTCCTTAATTTCCAAGGTTTGCGAACTTTACCACCCGTAGATTTGGAGGACTCTTTCGAGGCTGTGGTGGGGTGGGGTGGGGTGGGGTGGGACGATGGCAGTGGCGGGCATGCGAGGTTGGAACTCACATGTCGAGCACCATGGCGGATATTTATAATATGAACTGCCATGAAGGATGGGCTGTTTAGTGCTATGGTTGCCACTCACTCCAAATACCTGGTTTGGTACACAGATAGTGTGGTGTGTATACCCCTCCGCCCGATCCAAGATCAGAGATCTTAGATTTACTTTGGGGATGCGTTTTGCGAGGTGGTGCCGCGCTGATTGGGGACTTCTAATTCAAACGTGTATATTCCTCTGTCGGAAGTCGTCCTGTTAAGCTTCCATGACGGAATATCATTGTTATTTGCCATATTCGGTTACGGTTATCGTCCACTTATTGCTTCTAGCTTGATGGTATTAATGACAGCAGTCAATTGAGGGATCCATCTCCAGCTATTCCCCACCAATTTCTAGCTAAGCTCCGCCCACTTTTTTACGCGTTTTGGGATCGATTTTGAAACCTTGAAACCTGAATCTAAATTTCAAGTTAATTATACAGGTAAGCTGTTGAATATTTTGAAACTAAGTTGGCTTGACGGTGTTGCTGCCTATAGCAAAATATTGAACAGAATGTTTATTAAAATGTAAATTCGTTAAAGACATACAATTCATACTCATTTTGATTTTACGTTAGTTAACATATGGCATATGACGTCAGATAATTGCCGTCAAGTCTGTGTAAAGCGGACGCATGATTCTTGGGCCACGCGATGGTGGTTCTTAGACGGGTGGTAGCAAATGATATTGACAATAGTAAATGACCTCCATCAAGCTAGCACTTAAATGCCGCTAGCGACCACTCTAACAGATGGTGTATTTCGATTTATGAACTATATCTAACCGTTTGCTTAGCAGAATCAAGAACAAGGAGGTGGTATCTTAAGTTTTGGTAGAGAATGACAATGATCAATGTCCGTGTCGCTGTTACCAAAATCGAATTTGATCTTTGATGTCGTCCCTATATGTTGTTGCATCCTCGGCGCTGATGACGTTTGGAAATTGTCGCTCATGGCGCCATGGTAAATATAGAAGTCATAAAACCTGTCTTATCTCCAGCACAGCAAGATCAGGTATTGGTGTCATACATGACGAAAACAGCTGACAATATTTTTAACATGTCCGGTAGGTGTCGTATAAGGCGATAACTATAACCAGAAACCAATACTACTACTTCTAGCTGCTATAAGGTAACTATATATCCCCTTCCACCCAACATGTTTCATAAGGCCTGCTCTTTCTTTATTCAACACCTTTGTAGTTAACACTGACATGGACATCGACTACCAGCCATACTAGAGAGATCAAATCTGTCACTCAAGTGTCTGACATCATAATCAAAGACGTCACAATCGAAATCATTCGTCACGAAAATCGAAGAGCTCGTCATGAAAGTGCACGAACTGTATGTCTTTGATGAATTAAAAATTTAATAAACATTCTGTTGAATCTTCTGAAACTACTATGAGCTGCTGATGCTGCTTTTGGCAGAAACAGTACCAGTCAAATTAGTTTCAAAATATTCATCAGCTTATCTGTATAGTTACCTTGATATTTAGCTTCTGAGAATTCATGTCTCAATGTATCAAGTCGATTCCAACACGCAGAAAACGTGGGCTGAGCTTAGCTAGGAATGGGCGGGGTATAGCTAGGAATGGACGCTTCTATTATTTTATAGCAGAAGCCAGAGGGATACACATTCTCATTCATCGGAATAATAACTATTAAAATTCGATATTTACAAATAGGCCTATGTGTTGAGAAAAACTGACATCATCATTCTACGAGTTGGAACAAATGTCATGATTTGTTAGTGTTTTGTCGGCGGAAAACGACAAGATATATATGTAAATCTATATCATTGTCGTGTTCGGTTCAGTAGACTATGGTTTGTTATCCCTTCACGGTGTGGTCGGACAAAAACGGCCTCTGTAGTGGTCTTGAGAAATGTTCGTTTTCAGGCCAAGAGAAGACAATTTTTGAAGATTTACCACCAGAATGTTCTTCTGGCCTGCAAATGGGCATTCAATAAGCCGCTATTTTGATTTTCCTGGCCAAATGTATCCATTAATGGGTTAAATTATTGAGTCTCAATGTCACCTCTAGCACTCACGATTCTCATAACATTCAACGGGGTTGGGGTGGGGGTGGGGGAGGTTGGGTTGAGGGGTGGGTGGGTGGGTTTGGGGATTGGTGGGTTTGGGGTGGGGGAGGGGGGGGGGGGGAGGGGGGGGGGTTGCAAGGCGAGACTAGAAATATGACCAAGGTGTAACAAGCTAAGCAAATGATGATGGTTATACAAGATAAAACTTAAATAAATAAAGAACACGATAGACCAACATATAAGGAGTGAAAGATACTACACTAGCTGAAGGACTAAAATAGCGGACGAACGTAGAGCTGCGTTCGCTAATAATTATCAGTTCCTACAGGAGTTGCAGGCGGAAGATGGGGTTGGAAACGACTTTACTATAGCCAGTGGAAGAACGTTGACGAAGCAATGAACTCGAAATGCATAGATGGCATTGAAAAAAAATGAAACCTCGGCCGAAAGAGCAGACAGAAAGAGCCACAGAAGCTGTCAATCAGACCAAGAAAAGGTGAATCCAGAAAGCAGTAGTTAACAAAAGCCACACAGGAGCAGCATTGCAGTACCACATCGGGAATACAGAGAGGTAATCAAAGAGGTGAAAGGAAACATCTAATCAGGCAAGAAAACGGTGTTGCTGGATGTGCGCAGAAGGCAAAGGCAAGCATGAATATGAATCAGCTCTATATGACATATCCAGGTAGCTAACTCTGAAATTCAAACAACCAGAACACCCATCCCAGGACAGAGATGATATTGCTCTATTGGGAACGAACAAGCAGCTCAACAGGTGGGATGAGTATTTTGAGGTGCTATAGTCAGCCAGCATAGACAGATCTCCAAATAGAATGCAGCAAAGAAATGAAAAGGGAAATCAGGAAAGTCATTACACAAATGATGACTGTAAAGACAGAAGATCCTGCTAAGATCCGAGCAGAAGCACCTAAACAGGCCAAAATACGGTAGATGAAATGCTGCAAACGCATATTGAAAATGCTGGCACCTCATTAGAATTGAAGGAAGGACACCCAATCCAGATCGCATGGACAGGTGACAGGTATGGCACTATTGACGGTTCCTGGGATGATTCTCAACATGATTATCTGTAGGGTATGGCGCGTCCAATGATTGTGAAAAGGCCGTTGATAGCATTGACAGGGAGACAAGTTGGCAGCTGATAAGACACTGTGGAGTGTCCGTGAAGCTGATCAACCTGGTCAAAAGGTCAAATGAGAGAATGACAGGTGCAGTGGTACATGAAGGACAGCTTGCTGATAGCATCGATGTTAAGACTGAGGTTAGACAAGCGTGTTTAGTGTCCAGCATTTCTATTACTCCTGAACAGTGACTGGATCTTGTCAGAGACCGCCAAGGAGAAACAAAAGGAATTCAGTGGACCTTCTGGACCAAAGTTGATGATCTCGACTTTGCATTTTTGACTATTCACTCATGTCGTATAGCCACTAACAGTCGTGGGAAAGATCCACATGGGAGAAACGAAGATTCTGAAGGTAAACAAATTGTGAACAAGCAAGAGTTACTGTGATGGATTCGCTTGAGAAAGTTGAATCCTTTATATACATTGGTAGTCTATTGAACAAGAGGAACGGAATAGGGGATCGTACGAAGACTCCACCCACACTTCGCCGTGTTGGGATTGATCGGTCCCGAATGCCCTGACTATCAATTTGCTGAAACTATAAGGCAAGTTGTTGATTTTTTGTAACTAATTTGGCTGGGTGCTGTAGCTGCCGATGGCACCAACAGCGCCCAATAAAATTAGTTTCAAAATATTCAACAGGATATTTATTAAATAGCAAAGACATACAATTTGTACAACAACGCATAGTCTGTCTTCAATTATGCGTTCGGACACGTACTTATCTACGTCCTTCATGATATCATTGATTGTGATGTCATTCTACACGTCACGTAATTGATTATGACGTCATATGATGGATGGATTCAGTGGAAAGGTCCAATTTCCGTAGGTATTGCGCAAGTAGCATTTATTGGTAACGGTGCACCCCACCCCTCCAGCAGGGATATAGCCACTCACACTACGCGTTTCAGAATAGCTTCCTCTGTATATAGTCATTCATACTACGCGTTTCAGAATAGCTACCTCTGTATATAGCCACTCACACTACGCGTTTCAGAATAGCTTCCTCTGTATATAGCCACTCACACTACGCGTTTCAGAATAGCTTCCTCTGTATATAGCCACTCACACTACGCGTTTCAGAATAGCTTCCTCTGTATATAGCCACTCACACTACGCGTTTCAGAATAGCTTCCTCTGTATATAGCCACTCACACTACGCGTTTCAGAATAGCTTCCTCTGTATATAGATATTCACACTACGCGTTTCAGAATAGTTTCCTCTGTATATAGTTATTCACACTACGCGTTTCAGAATAGTTTCATCTAAAAGATCGTCCTCAATAAGTTTTGTACAGAGACAAATATGTATACAATTAGTATCAGTATTGCTCAATATAGGCCATATCTATATAAAAGGTTTGGGCGGAGAAACACGAAGACGTGCGCGCGAACGTGTGTGAGTGTATGCGTGCTACGGAAAGGATCTTCAGCAAATTGAGAGGGAGATGGGGCGTGAAAAGTATACATTTTGGCGTCGAAAAGTAAAAGGTCAAGGTTAATGCTACCGAAAATGCCGAAAAATGGCTGCCGTGATAACTGCATAGTCTACTCTGACTGGACCATGCTTGCCGTTGGGGGTACTCGCTACCAAAGAATGGTCTTGATTTTGATGTCAAGCGGTTAGGTTAGGAGTCATTGCAAATTAAATGGACGATATGACGAGACCCAGAATTACTTATGATGGGACTTTGTTAATGACTTGTAATTGTGCCGCGGTTCAGAGAGGGGCATGTCCGCTTCAGAACCGCAATATGTATACAACAGAATACATTGTATATACGGTAATGAATACCACAATTAGCATGAACTGAGAATATATATCTTAGTATTTATGAAATCGCATGTAACGATGATAATTATAGCATAGCTATTATATAAGATCAGACTAAATCTTAACCATATCCCTTACAGGCCAATAACAACAAGTTCTTTTTGATGCCAGGAAGACTCTGTTGACTATTTTAAATATAAATTGACTGGATAATCGTAACAACCAGTTCCAGTTGAATTAGTTTCATATTATTTAATATTCAACAACTTTCCAGTATTCTATGTTTCAAATTGTGACACGGGCATTTCAAATGTGTAAGGACTAATACGGATTTCAAATATACATTACCAACTTCAGAAAAGCCGCATGCAACACCTTTTAATATGATACGCACTATTGTTTTAATATTTGGAATACTTCTTTGATTCAACAGCTCGCCTAGTGCTGGTACGTGGAAATCAGCTTCAGTCGAACCGTGACTGCCGGGTTGAATTATTATGATATATCAGTGGACAGACCACAACAGCCGAATATGACATGGGTCTTACACCCCCACCCCACTACGCAAACCGCCGCCACCACATGGACACGCCGTTGCAAGGGGTGGATCCGATCTGTCGCTCAAGTATATAATATCACAATCAATTACGTCACTTTTAGGCTGACATCACAGGCAAAATGCATAATGAATGGCATATTTGGCTCCGTAGTGAACATTGAAAATTCTGGCAAGTGTACGAATTGTATGTCTTTGATGGATTTACTATTTAATGTACATTCTGTTGACTATTTTGAAACTAAACCGACTGGGCGTTGTTGGTACCACAGAATGACCTATACCTACCGCCACAGATTACGGCCTTCAGTCGAATTTCGGGGGTGGGGGTGGGGTGGCGGTATGCTATCAAATATAGTTACCTTGAAAATGGGATTCTCAGAATTAAGGATTCAAAGTATATAAATCGATCCCAACACACGTACAAAGTGGGCGGACCTTATCTAGAAAGGCGGAGCTTAGCTAGAAATGGATCCCTCTATCCCTTCGATATAGCTTTATCACATTGCATCGTAGCCTTAGTTACCTTATACTCACTAATGTAACATATCAGGGAAGCGGAGAATCGATGAGCATTGCACAATAAATACAAGTGATATGGTTTAAAATACAGTAGAATTTCTATATCGCAAGTTGTGTTTGTGTTCAATAAATGTCCACTTATAAGAAACTGCTGTATTAGAATTAATTATTATTAAGCTTATAAAGATTACTGCACACGTTTTAAAGACAGTTCTGCCATACTTACACATTAAACTTATTAGTGGTACTTGTAGCGTTAGTGTAGCCTTCCTTTAAATCGGCTGCTGCATCCGAGATATCTGGGCTATTTGGCGGACATGGCAGATTATATGTTTTGTTACTGAGATAACACAATGGGCAAGTCACATTGGTGTGAGGTGGAACAACTCCACTGTCCGAGTACCGTCTCCGAGGTGATACCGTGTAACGGAAACTGACAGTCTGCGAAATCTCGCGATCTCGCAGCCGTGGCGAATTTCCGATTGATATCGTTCCAGATTCAGCAACTGCAGGAGAATTTCCAGAAATATTTCGAGAACGCTTTTTACACACTGAATACCTACAGCATTCTGGGTATGGAAGAGAGGATCGTGTCCCCGGTAATTGATGATGGCACGGATAGTGTGCGATAGGTGCCTCCTTTGACATAACGTGAAACTGTCCGCCATTGTGATGTTCTTCTTCTTGCGTCTGGTAAATTGCATACCCGGTGAGAGTTGGAACTTCCGGTAGATACGTCGTGCCGGTTTTCATTAGCTTCCGGACACGTGTATTGCCATGTGCTGGCTCATTCGGCATACCTTCTTCTCGCTGATTGTTATGCAAATTAGAATTTTGATTAAGTTTGTCATTATATCGTAGATAGTTATGTTTGTTATATAGCATCGCAGCGTCGCGTTGCGTGTTTGGTTCCTTCCTAACAGGTTCATGAGTTAATCCTGTTCCTAAGTTCACAGTTAATGGAAGCTGATTCTTGTACTCACAAGGATAATTCTCAAAATGGTTTGAGTGAATTGATTTTCTGTCGTACAGTCTATCAGAATATAAATGACCACATTTGGTAATCTTTACATGAATATTACCTTCGCATCCTGAATTCTCATCTGCGTCTTTTCTCTCTACACTTTGTGGGTTCATTTCGTCAAAAGTGAAGTTTTTCACGGCAGCTGTTACCGAATTTCCCGGCGCTTGTCTTTGATTCGTGAGTCGTCGTCCTTCTGTCATTAAGTTGCGAAGCGACTGTCTTGTGTTCTCAATGGCTCTAGCATCCTCTTCATCAGTATTCTCGCCAGTCTGGACATCCACGTTATACATAGGCAGTGTGACTACGACAGACCGTTTAGAACTACCAGCAGAAGTAGCAGACAGACTCGGCGGGATAGTCGGTCTTGATGTCGCCAGTTTTAGCCGATTCTGGAATTGTTGTGATCGTGTTTTTGCAGGAATCCTTGCCGGGTTATTAGTAGGCCTAGTTGATGCTCTGTTCGTACCACCTAAGTGGTTCCTTGCAGAAGTAACACCACTAGGGTAGCTATGATAATATGAATGATTTCGTGGCATATTAATATTATCGATAAATATCCGTGCACGTTCACGTCCAGAGATACATTTTTCTTTCAAAACCGCGTTAGATGTTGCACCAGGTTCATCTTCATCCGGGCGACGTACAACTCCAAGTGGTCGCACATATCTGGCCGATGCGGAGCCATCATTCTCGGCATATTTATCATACAGAATCGTCAATGGCCGACGGTACACTGCATAGTTAACCTTATCCGTAATCATTTTATAGATTATCGTGCGCTCTTTTTCACAGTCTGTGATAGGTAAAAAATTTAAAATAGATGTCAAAGTTGCTGGGCTAATTTTCTCCCAGACTTGCAATTCATTACAAAATTGCCCATCTCAAACACGTAATTCAGATACACGATACGAGTTAATTATCGTAGACATGCCCAACAGCGGATTGCTAAGTAAAACTGTGTATAATACGATTGTTCACAAACATTGACGAGCTCTCTATTGAATGTTCATGAGAACCATGGTAGCTCTGATCCTTGTCGTCGCCTCCAGAGAAGCAATTAAGAAATGTATAATTTAGTGCAGTCCTCTGTATTACATTGAGAGATAGAAAGAATGTCGAAATCGCGATCTATAGCTGTAATGCACCGGCATATACAGGTATGGGGCAATAAAACCTGTACATAACGACCACTGTACATGCGCCATCAATAGGTGGACACCAATACACGTGGTTGTTTAACACATGTTAGTAACCATAGTAATTAACCTTTGAGTTTCAAAAGACGGCGGCTCAGTAAGATTGGCGATCTTACGACCACTCACCTTATAGAAGCACAACCTTCTGGACCTCAAAGGTAGATGTCCTCTATAGACAGGGTTACCTGTACATGTTTGTCTCACCTTTCACTTCAACAAGGTAAGCATAAAACACCGATAAGAACACGACAGGCAGTCTTATAGTTTATTTGCCACCTGGGATTACCCAGGTTTTATAAGATAAAAGTTTATTGCTTTGTTTAGTTAAACTATAATTTTCAACATTAACTACTTGTCAAATGCAATCATCCAAATATCTCTCCTTATATAAAGTCATATTTCTTTTTATAAACTAGAATTGCTACAGTTTGAGGCCAAGATTTACTTTCACTGATCTTTAAGTGCCATTGATGTATCGCAATAAAATAGTCCGATCTATTTACGATTTGCGTAGCGAGTTAACGATATTTAATCCGCTTCATTTCATAGTTTCAAAAACCATTGACCATACTATTTAAACATTCTGTGTGTAATTCATGTTTCTACTGCAGTAAGAAAACGGTAATAAAGTCCACCTGTCTATAACGGACACCGTGAGGGGCCTATGGGTCATTCTAACGAGATCACTAACGACAAGTGGTCAACAAAGACAGGTAGTGGCTTAATACACCCCCTTGGCTGTTATAAGTAACATGTGGAACCAGATCATAGACGTTCCTTAAGACGGCTGGTCTAATGTCCTGGTCTTATGACAACCCGTCTTAAAGAATCATCATCATCCGGTCACAAAAGTATGTTCCATTATAGTCAGGTTTGACCAACCCTTTCATTCCTGCAAACCAGATGAGGGAAATTTTCTACAAAATATGAAGTATTGCGTTGAATAGTTTTGAAACTGATTTGACTTGAGGCTGATATTGCTGCGCAAAGGCAACAACAGCTTCCAGTTATATTAGTTTTAAAATATTCAACAGCTTACCTGTATTGTTGCACTGGAATTAAGGTGCTGGGGTGTCGGAGTGTTAATAGCTGAACGCTAACCCAGATAACGTAGCTTACTAGGCCAATGCTGGGCCGATACCGGGCCGATGCTTGCAGTATCGGCACCGTATCGGCTAACATCGGCCCAGAAAGCTGCTTTATCAAGGAATGTTACAGTACAGATAAAAAATAACTTAGCATGTTTCCAAAACAAGACAAAACGTACTGTTGAATAAATCGAACATAATTGGGTGGGAAGGCATTACTGCCTAAATCAGCAATGTCTTCCAATCCAATTATACTCAGAATCTTCAACAGAACATTTCTTATTTCATGGTCAAAATATTACTAACTAACAGGTTTCTGTTTTTGTTTTTGAAACGTGTTAACTTATTTTGTAGCTGTACTGTATGAAAACTGTGCTACTCGAAACTGTTGTTACCATAAACAACAACAGCGTGTACAGTAGAACTATATTGAAGATAGGGCACACGTGAGAACACAAAATAACACAAAAATGTAATTCACCAGTACACGGGTTAATTCAGCATGGCAATTTCGAATTAAACGACCTACCAATGAATAGATATAGATTAATAATTACCAAGAACATACTGTACAAAAACTGTTCCGTTTAATTTCGTCCATATATAGATAGCTCTATAAGTAGACCTGTATGCTAAACACGGTACTTTAGAAACTGGAACAAGTATTTAATTGTTGCAAAACATGGCCAGTGTTTGGTCCACTCGCTTGTTAATACCCGGAACCAATACCGACCAAGAAAATCCAGTAATATTTTGACAAAGCTTTTCCACAAAATAGCCGATTGAATTAACCTATTTTTTCTGAATTTGCCGAATAAAAATGGTTTTCAAGGTCGCTAAATATGAAATCTACTGAGTAGTCAGTCTATTTTAAGAAAATTTGACTGGCAGTGGTAGTAGCAGCAAGGACTCGCAATCAAATTCTTCCTAAACTATCAACATGTTTTACCAATTCCATATTAAGCTTTATCATTGGCATAGCACATATTGTATTAATGAATTTATTGTACAACTAAGCTTTAGCTTAAGCCAGTGGATCAAGCGAGCCCACCCCGTCAATTAATTTTCTCCCGAATCTAATAACTACACTATGGTTGCCAGGGTGTATCCGGGGTGGGGTGGGGTGGGTGGAAGGGGGGGGGGGGGGTGTGTGTGGTGGGTGGCATTTTTAGGGAGTACGAAACTGGAAATGTGAAACTCTTAGGTTATTGGAATCAATCGCATAACAGTTTATAACTGACTTATTAGCAATATATTTGACGCATGCAAGATAGACTGAATATAATAAGACTAAGTATTTTCTGACGTCGATGAAGGAGATTATTAATGCTAGGCTTAGCGTATTCATGCCCTGTAAAACCTGTCTTAAGCGGTCGCCTTGTCGGTCATTTAACATTGGTCACGGAAACTGATGATCACTTAATATAAATCATATGAAATGGCGCTGTGGGTCACAAGATGGTGGTTATGTAGCATCCGCGAGGATACGACCACCTTCTTTAGAGAACAATCATATGCGGCCACGAAATTAGGTTTGATTTTAAGACAAGTTTGACTTATGAAAGGTATTGAGCACAGAACCGCGACTACGGTTTTGTAGAAAGGATGAAATCCTATAGCTCAGTAATAACAGTCAGTTAACCCATTCATGACGAAGCCGGCATCTGCAGGAGTCTTGGTTAATATCCATTTGCAGGCCAAGACGGAAGACTATTTTTGAAAATTTTCCGCTGGAATGACTGGCTCGATGAACGAGTCAGTCATTCCAGTGGTAAATTTTCAAAAAGATTATTTTCTTATCGTGATTATTATGGGCATTCAAGATCAAATATTTAGATTTTCTTGACCAAATTTATCCATTAAAGGGCTAAAGTAATTTATATGTGATTTTGCCAAAGCATTGGTGTGGATATTGTAGCACAAACTTTTCAATACGTACAAGAAAATTAGTTTTGACGTCACAGCATTCGTGGGCAATGAATATAATTAATAACACTTGTTATTTAATAAAAGGGCGCCGAGAATTGACTATCATGGTCATGTGTGTAGGGGGTGGGTGGGGTGGGGTGCGGTGGGTGGGTGTGTGGTGGGGGAAGTGGCTATGCATTTCCGTGGACATTTCATGTTATAAAAAGACATCAGCGTTGGTCCTATTAAGTGGTCTATTCAGAGAAGCACTGAAGGGGAGTCGAACCCACAACCGGCGGCAGTGACAAGCATCAAGCAGGACCTCGTGGGATGGAAGCGCCTGAGGGGTATAATGCTTGTCGCTGCCGCAGGTTGTGCGTTCGATTCCCCTTCAATCCTAAATACCTTATTACCACGAATACGTGTATATTCTGAGGTAAGAAATGATGCAGCCATTTAATCTGACAAAATTTTAGGAAACTAAATTTATTTCGGATATGTGTACGATAGCGTCAGACCCATTGGTACATTGGGTATATGTGTGTTATGGACAATTATGGATACATCGGTTATTTATTAACCAGATTCAGATTCAGATTCAGATTTTTTATTTACTCCCGGATCACGAAACGGTGGCAGATGGGATATAAATATATATAGTTTCTGTGCCAGGCAGGTTAAACATCTTACATTATTATTATTATTATTATTATTATTATTATTATTATTATTATTATTATTATTATTATTATTATTATTACGCACGCACGCACGCACGCACGCACGCACGCACGCACGCACGCACGCACGCGCGCAATCAATGCCAAATTAGCAGAAATCTTGTTACTCGCACATGTTCTCAACTCTACAAAGAGAAAATGATTCGTCACAAACTTTGGAGTTACCGCCATTTGATTTGTTTCGGATATGAATAGGCCTAGTTGTTGACCATAGCACATGATTGAAAGGTTTCATCGGATCTAGCGATATTAGCAACTTATCTAACGTCTACATCAATACGACCTAGTTTCTGCAGAAAATAGTCATATCTAGTGTTCAAATGGACAAAGATCTCAGTAATATTAATGTAGCTCCTAGACGTACTTATTAACTTCATTGCAATACAAAATATGCATGTAAGCATAGCTAAGAAAGCTGTTTTATCGATCGCATTGCAAGTAGTCATTAAATCGAAACTCGCGATTATGTTTTAAATCGTGAATTTATATGATTAAAAATTAAATAATCGAATAATCGTGACTATTTTCTATTGCATAAAATGTTTCAAAACTTAACTTTCAATTATATTTTAATGCGATCGGTCATGAAAAAATGGCATTTTGCTTAGTGAATGTATGCCGATTTGCAGGGCAAGAGAAAACTATTTTTGAAAATGTATTACTGGAATCCCTGGCTCTAGAATCGAGCCAGGCATTTCAGTGATACATTTTCAAAGATAGTCTTCTCTTGCCTTGTAAATGGACTTTTCTAAACACCATTGCAATTTACGTCATTGATATTCTTTTGTTGTTATGGACGGTAATTTGTATCCAAGCTGGTTAATCGAGTAATCACGATGATTTTTATAATAATCGATCGGGATTACTCAATGCAATAATCGCACAAGCCTAATTCCAAGTGTTATGTTCAAGTGAAACCGTTCATATGCTAATGTTATGTTCAAGTGAAACCATTCATATGCTAATGTTATGTTCAAGTGAAACCATTCATATGCTAATGTTATGTTCAAGTGAAACCATTCATATGCTAATGTTATGTTCAAGTAAAACCATTCATATGCTAATGTTATGTTCAAGTGAAACCATTCATATGCTAATGTTATGTTCAAGTGAAACCATTCATATGCTAATGTTATGTTCAAGTGAAACCATTCATATGCTAATGTTATGTTCAAGTGAAGCCATTCATATGCTAATGTTATGTTCAAGTGAAAGGCATAATTACACTAGTTATGACACATGAATTTCTCTTATCATCGTCATTACAATGGAGGAACACAGTTTTAGCTATACCCGCCCATCTTTGGCTGAGCTCCACCCACACTTCGCCGTGCTGGGGTCTATTATCATTTAACTGCCTGACTATCAATTTTCAGACAACTGTACAGGCAAGGTGTTGAATATTTTAAAACTAAGTTTATTGGGTTCTGTTGCTGCCTATGGCAGCAACAGCGCCCAGTCAAATTAGTTTCAAATATTCAACAGCATCTTTATTAAATAGCAAAGATATAAATTCGTACAACAAAACTTAGTCCGTCATCAATTAAGCATTCGTGACGAACCTATCTACGTCATTCATGGGGTCATTGATTATAACGTCCTCCTATAAGTCACGTAGTTGATTATGACGTCATATGATTGATGGATAAACTGGAAAGGTCCATTCAGGCCATGTATCTCATTAAGAAATACATTCCCACATGATTCTTGAACGGCACCACACACAGATAATTCAGTACACTCTAGATTATGTGATTTACAAGAGCAAGACATTCCATTATATCTATTTTTATTACAGACATATTTCACGAGCTCGGTTATTATCTGGTTCAGCTGGCAGAGTGGTTGTAAATGGCATCAGGTATCCACCATTGTAAGTCCATTCGCAATCAGTTGCATCAGGAAGTTCTGGCGTAGCGCAATGATCACTTTGTCGCTAAGCTTTAGCATAGTAGTGGGCCCTTAAAACTGCCTGATTCAGGGTATCCTTTGTAGGGGATGATTTCCTGCTTTCTAATTCTCTCTTAGAAAACAGATGCCAACGTAGTTCAGAAATGCTGGTCAGCTAACCATTACGTTCATATAAAGACATACATGGTGATAGGCTGCAGGGGAATTGATCGGGTTTGTTTTCCAGTTCCTGCTTCAAAGGCTGTTGCATCAGACAGTTTCTCGAACCTATGCAGTTGTGTCCGGGGAGAAAATATCTACTGAAGCTGCTCCTCGTTCTGTTGCACCTATAGCCTGAAATATAAGTTTTGTGTCAGCCACTTTGTGGCAGCTTTGCAAATGGCCAAGATTCATGTTGTATGAATAGGCATTTTGACGCAACGTTACTATAAAGGGTACGTCGTTACTAATGAAACATGCCAAAAAAGAATTTCCAGGTACACTGTCAATTAGTCTTTCGGTTTTGCTTGAAACGAACTGTTTTACTGAAACATTTCGAGTTCGTGACATGCCAGATAAATTCCTTTTATTTTCCTTTATGTGCCATACCTTTTAATGATATTGCCACACGGTATGCATCAAGCTGTACCTCATTATATCCGTGTACCTTTTACAGCGCGATCCGGATGGATATGGTTGCTTAGGTATTACATGTCTTGACTGAATTTTGATATTCCCATATAGTGGATTAGAGCCAGAGCACCGAGAAGTACCACGCGTTTTGAAAGCATAATTGATGGACCAATCGTCTGCTCATTTGTCGATAATCCCGCTAGCTTTTACCTGTTGCAGCATCCTTTACGCCGATATCCTGCCTGGAGCAAGCCATAATCAGCTCACGTGCAAATAATGATCGATCTGCCACCAACTTTATTCACCACATTCTGCTTTGCAACTTTCGTACAATGTTTCCAGGACACTAAATTCATCTTTGCCACGCAGTCCAAATACTGACCTCGTTGCTTGTAATTCCCCGGGCCACAAACGTTACACGTGCTGTCCTATATTTGGCACATATGTCACCTTGAACATCTTTCGGCATACCAACCTTGGTTATTACATTTCAAGCATATCTCCTTTATAAGTTTTCGGATTCGTATGGGGCACAAAGACTCCATTGAAATATTCAACATTGATTTTTTTTTCTCGAGCATTGAAAGAAAGACCATAGCGCTTGATGCAGCCACAAATGGAAATTTCAGCCATCTCGCGGTCTCCGTTTGATAACCGTGCTAGCTCACGCGCGGCTAAAAGGATTTATCTCTCCCACCAGGATATTGTGTAATACCAACAGTCTACCAAGGACTTTCACTGACCAGTTTTTATCGTCAAAACCATGGTCAGTAAGATTTCCACAAAATGGGATCAAAATCTTATTAATTCGGGAATAGCCATTGCTGAACCTATTTCAGCTGAAAGGACTCGTCTGTTGTATTTGCCTTATACGACCTAGGTAAACAGGCAGCATTCTTGCATACTTTTGTCGATCATGCACGAAAAGAATTGATGCAGAATTCATTAAGTGATTCATGATGAAAACGCCGCATCCCTTCATATAGTGCCATAATGAATCTCAAAATGGTGAAAAATATAATCATGTCAGTACTGATTCACAAATTTAAAAATACGTGATCCCTCACGATTCTTATTAAACAGTTCCATGGAGAATGTCAGCTGCTCATGATGGAATGGATGCATCCAGATTTAGCTATGAAGGACAAACTCGCGTAATTCCCGCCGTAATATGACGTAAGCCTACATGTGACGTACTTAATAATGATGTCATATGATTGACTGAGAGCCTGGGTTCATCAGTTGCTTATATAGTATCATTGCGCGAATACTCTGAAGCACCAATGTTGTTGTGTCTATCCTCTTGACTAGATAGATCTTTAAATGATTGCGATTATCATGTTCCAGAATTAATTGTAGGATTGGATTTTCATTGTCTGGCGTTTCTTCCTGCATAGATCTGGCAAATAACCATGTAATATCTGTCAGAAAAGGTGCATTTGTTATATCTGTGGCTATTCCGGTTTCAAACGTATCATTCACAGAGCCATTTGGTTTTGCATTTCCCAGGTACATTGCATTCTCATAATTCGGGCGAACAATTACTGATGGATATCTCCTTTCATCTGATAAGCTCCAGACGTCTGTCCCCATTCTATTCGTCACTTCGTTTTGGCTGATATATTGCCATTTCCATTGCATGAAATGTGTCTTTACCCGTGACAGTGTCCGTACGAAAGTCTATGTTATTATATCAAAAATAGTACAAATTGATTTTTCCCATTTTGGAAGGCAGATATGTCCCATTCATTATCATTCGGTCAAAAACATAATTAGCTAATAGCGTTGCCAATCTTGGAATGCGGTAATAATTAATCGATGGCGGTATAGTAGAATCTAATATAGCAGAAATATCAACCTGAAAATGACACCATCTGATTGCTTGGCCACATAAATGTGAGTATAGCCACTTGAATGAGGTTCATAGAACATTTAGTCTTAAAAATCTTAACCAAAATAGCCTCCACGCGGCAGCCGTCTTGAAAATACAAAATAGCCGCCTGAAATATAAATCTTATTATGACACCATTAGATTCATTGACTGCATAAATGTGTTTTATTGAAACTGGAATGAGATTCATAACTTATTTAGTGATTGACCAAAATGGTGAAATCGAAGATGACAGCCAAATAAAATGACTGAACGAAAAATCTGTTACCAATAGAAATCTAACACAATGGCGTATGTGCTAATTGAATATGATCAGGATCACAACGTGAGCAAAAACTCCAAGGATGGCAGGATTTACATAAGATCCCAGACTAAAAATCATATATGCCAGATGGTTAAAACATGCCACAAATGGTCATATATTTATTATCATGAACAATGTCACAAATCTGCACCAAAAGACGGCAATAAGCATTTCTAGATTCCTTAAACTATAACCTATGAGGGAAAAAATGGTACCTGTTTGTAACATTAGATACCCACACAACCTGATTTAGCTTCCGATCCAGAAAATTTTGAGATTGCTTCGTTCTGCTATTTGTTTTGTGTTATTGAAGGCTATTTGGGACACAGACCCCAAATTGCCGCTACAAACCTAGAGCAATTATTTTTCTTGTCAAAATATCCAAAATTAACCTTCCAAAATCAACCATTGGACGTCCAATTTCCTTGCGTTAGAAGATAGTCATAAAAGTCATTGTAATGACTTCTAAATATGACCTATTGTATATAGGTAATTCTGTGGTATTACTGAAATGTGATTCATTAATCACATATCTCTAATGCCACAAAGTTACCTATATTCAATTGGTAACATGGCTTGATAGACGTGTGGTCTCTATGTGATATCGTACAGGCTAAAGATGCCACATCGTGTGCGCATAATCAACGCTGGTCCGCCAGTTATCTAATTGATGTCTAGCAACCATCTACTCGCCACGTGTAATCCGTGGTCCTCTGGTAATGAGCTCGACTCGTACGCCCACGCTTGAGTTAAAATACCGCCTGTTGAGCAGAGAAAAGTGTGAGACTGACCGTTGGGTCACTTGGGTGGATGAGTATACTTTATGGTCTCTATGTAATGGCGTACAGGCTTAAGAATAATCAATGCTGGTTTAGCTGTTGTCTAATTGACCTTTCAAGTTTTAGCTATGCCCCGCTCTATGTGAGCTCCACCCACCCTTCGCCGTGTTGGGATTGATCGATTCCCGAATGCCCTAACTATCAATTTTCTGAAAACTATACAGGTAAGCTGTTG